>JAOEHT020207574.1:0-11136 GCA_025448195.2 Parazoanthus atlanticus | reverse complement strand
GACGACTGAAATTGTTCGTTCTTGAGACGATTTCAGTGAGAGTAGAAATGCAAATGGCGGAAAGAACGAGATATTTAGCATGAAAATATCTACCGAAAATCATCTTTTACTGGCGTGGCTTTATCACTGACGAGTGTATTTAACGGAAGGATTGTTGTCAGTTTGGGATACGTATTGTGGAATTGTGGCGGTGAAGTTTTGGACGTGTCTATTATAACCAACGAACGAAGGCTTTTTGGTGTCTGATGACAGTAGTCGTCCCCGAACAACCAACAACTCTGAGGTGAATTTTGTAGGTTGTTGTCACTGTACAACAACATTTATAACTGTGGTTCATTCTTTAGTATGTTTGCAATACCTGAAACGTCTCAGAGGTGATGAAATATTTCATTTCCAAATTCTTTTAACATTTAATGCGCGTGTATTATGGTTGTGTAGCATCTTTCATGTGAGAGAAAATCGTGGCAGAGTTTTGGCTCGTGTAGCCAAATCTCTCAATTTTCGACGCTTTTATCGCCAAGGGATCTCCCAGAAAAGCTGTAGTAAATACAATGAAATACGATATGTTCCTTGTGTCGATCCTGGCACCAGGAACATTCTTGTTGTAGTTTGTAGAAAGATCAATATGTTCTCTTGATATTTTTCTAGTTCCTTTCAATAAGTTCCCATCGTACATCTTTGTCTTTCTGTCATACTTAAGTTTTAGTCAAACCTAGACCAAAACGAATTTATTTAGTCAGAAACGACCATGTGATAATTCAGTTTTGCTTTCGGTTTCTTGCCTTCGAGTGAACATGTGGGCTGGTATCATATTATACGATTTTCATTGTAACTTGACCGTGAGTTGAGTTGAAGTTGGTCGAAAAAGTGAAAGGAAGAGGTTGTTTTCATTCATGTCATTGTTGAGATCAGTTTTGTGGCTATAAACCTGAGAATTTAGCTAATAATTAAAGTTAAAGTGTTAAGACCCGAAATGGTTGCGATTCGTTAATATATTCCTTGTAAGCCTGTGTGTGTACTCAGCGAAGTAAAACGCGGAGTTTCTGTTGCGAAGCTGTTTTCATAGTCGTCATTTCTCAGATATTTTGGTGGATCTTGAAAGTAATATCGCTAAGAGATAGTTCTGACGAGCGAATAATCATTTAGCAGCGGCGAAATTCCTCCCAGTGAACATACATGTGCTTTGATGGTTGCTTTACTCAAATCGAACGACCGCCATATTGTTTTCATAAACAAGAGTGAAAGCCTTGGTTTTGCGACGAAATAAAATCCAGATTTACAATAGACGTATTAAGAAAAATAGTACCATTCACTTGCCTTTATAGAAACATATTCTCCGAAATGTTTTTGTTATTTGGTATCGCTGATATTGTGTGGGTAGTTCATCTATATTTCATCCTGTTTTCGTGTCTATTCTCCTCTCGAGTTTCTGGGAGTGAATCGGAGGCCAGGGGCGTTTACCAGTTATCAGAAAATGTGCATAGTGTGGATTTGTATTCTACAAAGTTTAACACGACTGTAGAATGTAATAGAGAAGATATTTCATGCGCTAGAAGCATCGATTCGATCGGCTCTTGTAAATATTGCAGTTGGCTCCAGTCGTCAAATATTTATCATTTGAACCAAACCCCTTCAGCAAAATAAAAAGGTTTTTGGCGCTAAATTAAGTCGTCTGAAGCCAAATAGATTGATTTTTTTGATTATAGATAGATTCCACATGCTAGATATTTTTTAGTTGTTGATATTACATTGAAGAAATCCATGTTACTTTGCTCATCTCCGAAGTTACTTCATCTTGAAGGCTGGACTGAAAATCATCTGCTCTCAGGTATTAGAAGCTTCAGGGAACTCGACACATGGCTGTAGGTCGTGACTGTCGCCTGTGTTTCCTTCCGTATGATCTCTCCTTTTCTCCGTTTTATTTCACAAGTTGTGTTTCCTTGACTAGATAGTATAGTTTGGGTTAAATTCTACTCGGTTAAGGGGAACAAAATTTGAACTGTGCTACACGTTTTCTCGTTGGCTTTGCCAAGATCTAACATGTATTTTTTATGACGTATATCACTTCATGTGCTTTCGTTTCATAAATGAGTTGTTGGCGAACATGAAAGAACTGACTATTACTTCAACTTTGCTTTCATTCTACCTCAGAAATATGTATTACTTTCACAGTAAATCGTTTCATTAAAACAATAGACATCGCAATAAACGGTTCGTTTCGTTGCTGCATTGCCAACATTCCGTTTCGCTTTTGCCCTCAGTCACCTGATTTGTCTCTTGGTTTCTTTCATTACGTCGTTTAATCTGATATACTTTTGCGGTAGAACGTTTCTTTCCGACCGTAGCTTTAATTTTATCGCCGAATCTGGTGGCTCTGAGTGGAACAAACTGGCTCATTTATATATAGCTTTTGTGTGTTGTTGAAGCCATGTGGATTTCGACGATCTAAGCTGAAACGAGCCACCCTGAAATTTGTGAATGAACCTTGAAGAGGATTTATCGTTTGAATCGCTCGGTTTTAGTTCAGTATTACATCTCCAAATCGTTTCAGTGCCGGATTTGCGCTTTCAATTTTCTATCAATGCTTTGAGAAAGCGAGAATTCTTTGTCATTAAACAAGAAAGCGAATCGTCTATCGAGCCATGTGCTGGATAACTACCCGTTCATCTTTTATTCTTATCACTTTATGTCTCAAAAATTAACCGTGATAAGTTAAGTCCTTTCTGTTGGTGTTTTTAACAAATCATTATAATTTATGGTTAATAATGTTTATTTCTGAAATCTGAATCTTAATTGTCGCTGTGACTGGCTTTCGCCTTCGGATCCTATGTTCAGCCTCCTTCATTTGTTGTGTTGTCCAGAATTCACGAAATGCTTCTCTATTTACAGTCCCCTTCCTGACAGTTATTTGCAATCGACCAACGTGTATTTGCCAGTGGCGCTCAATACTTGCAATAGATATTTGTTACCTCGTGGTTTTACAAGCATCAATTTTGTGTTGGACGAGACATGTGTTGTGGTTCAAAATATTTCCCCAACGATGGGTTGGTGGTGGCAAATATACATTTCGTTAAATAAAAATAAATTAGGTTTCAGTACCTCGTCCTAATGGAATTGCTTTTATTTCCTCTACAAAATTGAAGCTTTTAGGTTATTGATGATTGAAACTTATTCCCTCAAAACAGATTTTAACCCACACATTCCGTGTTGAAAGGTGGAAGTGGGGTTTGGCTTTCGCTTCTGTAACCAATAACCACAGTAATAAAAATTTTGATGGATCATTTAGTATCTAAATTTCCATTCCTTGTCACTTCAAAGTACGGTTTTTCTGCTGTTGAGATTGAGTTTTGTCCAAGAAACGAAAGCTTGGATAGACAACGTTTGTCAAAAGCCTTGATACTCTCAACAACCATGCTGAAGGAAGATTATGTTATAGTCCTTGTTAACCTTTGAAAAGACGACTCCGCAAATAAATTGAAACCAGATTGTGTCTTGTTTTTCCTGATTCTGGGTCATTTCAATTGAATTTATAAGCAAGAAAAATAAAAAATGACAGTACTGTTTATTGTGAAGACTGCTTCTATTACTTTGCAGTGATAATATATCACTGATATCTTGGTTTAAAATAAAAAATATTAAAGTTTAGTAGTTTGATTTTGTTATTGCTAAATGCATGTCTTTATTTTATTGCGAAGTCATAAGATATGTAACTATGATTTTCAGAGGTTGGTTTTAGAGTTGTCTGGAGTTACGGGAACAAGAATTATTTTATTGCATACAGTGTTTCATTATTTTGAATATGTTTTATATATATTATGACTACAAATGGGATTATATATAAGAACATAAGAACTGCTTTCTGCTCTATGATGACACTGTTTCCTCTAACCAGTGGGTAAATAATTTTCCCCCAAGGTTACAAAGTAAGCTGGGCAAGCTTGGGCTACTGTGGCATTTCACTGGGAAAGTCACAAGAATGGGTCGTCGCCATGTTCTAGGTGTAGGACCTTCCTCAGCTAAAAAGTAGAAATGAGCTCCACTCTAACTTTAAAGTCTGCTACTGTAACCAGTTTCAACACCATGGCTGCAGGATCTGAGTGAGTAACCATTGTTTTACTGAATCTGTTGTTGAAAACTACAGCTACTAAGTTATCATTGTGTAGACGTTGAAGCTTATGGATCTTTCATTCTCTAATCCCCACAAACTTGTTACATATATAGCTATGTAGGTTTCTGGCTCAATGATCGTTGATGATCACTGAAGCAAAAGCTGTTGCTTGAGGGTGTCATGTTTTTATGTTTATCCATCGAAAAAGGAAATTGGATTTTGTCAAGTTTTCGAACAGACATCCTTTGTTGCCATGGGGCTGTTATGCCTGTGCTCCTGAAGATTCAAACAAAGTTTTAAATTGGAAGCTTTCCTTTGACATTAAAACTCAAAGGACCATTCACTCAGCTGCATTTGTTTTATAATAAAAGTTTTGAAATTGTACTGCAGCTCCTTTCAAGTTTATATTATACAGGAACACTATAATTTAGGTCTGTTGTGCCACTTACCATAATTCATTATTTTATAAGTCTGCAGCATCTCAGAATTGTGTTTTTCGTCTGTTTGGCAACTCCAGAATGTTAGAGGGTTTTATTTGTGTCATTGTTTAGAGAACTCTATATCATTTAGTTTTGTTTTTGGCTTTGTTTGATGCTTTCTACTCTTAGATGAAAGTTACTGCACTGTTGTAGTAGCTTATAATTTACAGGTGCTTGTGGAAATTTGAAAAAAAACGTGTGCTCTCTATTTTAATTTATTGCGGTTCAACAGTGGCAGAGTCATGAATTATTGAAATTCTCTTAAATATATATCAGGATCCAGCCAGGAAGCACATGGCGTGCATTGTTTAAAAGTAGCATGTTGTTATGTGCAAATTTCTTCAAACATAAAGTTTGGGTTAACATTATTAGTTGGATGGTTAAGAGGAACTATGTTGGGAAAGAATATGAAAAAGTCATTCTTTTTATTATGAAGTGACATTTATATAATTGAACTTGCAATTTCACCTTTGTACACAATGAACATATTTTATGTACTTTGTCAGAAGTGATAGCTGTAAGATGATATTGGAAATACTGTACATTGTTTTTTATATCCTGAATATTTTAGATCTTTAGAATGTTCTGTGTTAGGAAAAACTTGTCTTGTTTGTCTAGATTTTTGGAGTTTACTTATTATTACAGGATAGATGTATTAGTATTGGGAAATAAGATTTTGCTTAGTAGAATCATGTAGAGACATTGCACAAATTGGGTATAACGATGCACACTCATTTGTACACATTGGCTGCGAATATCAGGTTAAGACGTTTTAGCACTTGTAGTCTATTGATATTCTGTTTGGATTTCCAAGCTTTTGGTAGAGCTCTTTTTCAATATGCAGAGTGCACTAGCCTTCTTAGAGTATTTGTCTCTACAAGGACAAGTTGATGATTGAATAGCATTTTCTTATGGAAGACTCAGGTTTCTTGATTGTATCTGTGGTGTAAAATTTAGGGAGTCTGACTACTATTTTGAGGCTCATTCAGTGTGATTAGGTTTCTAAATGGAATGGGGCAGTGAACTTTGGGACTGAATGTTTACTCACCAGTGTTAATGAGATAATGTCATCTATACATTTTCTGCATGCTATCATAGAATTTGTTTTTAATACTGCCTATAGACGAGTGAAGAATAAGGCAGAGATAAATTTTGAACTCTTGGATAATATGGAACATGTTATGGATGTGATAACATTATGTATTACTATCTTAAATAGAGAATGTTAAGTTGCTGTTTCTTGTCATTCTGTTAACCAATTCAAGGCTAGATGCAGATATGTAACCCTTGGACTGTTAGAATAAGCTTGTAACAACTAAATCATACGCATGATATTCATCAAATTGTTGGACAATTCACTATTTTTGTGTAATAGCATTCCTCTACCCCTCCTCCATTCA
Source organism: Parazoanthus atlanticus (assembly GCA_025448195.2). NCBI lineage: Eukaryota > Metazoa > Cnidaria > Anthozoa > Zoantharia > Parazoanthidae > Parazoanthus > Parazoanthus atlanticus. The sequence goes on along the minus strand of JAOEHT020207574.1, from coordinate 5,149 downwards.
TTCAGTGTGTGAATAGTTCTATATTAACATTGTACAGTATATTTTAAAGCAGACTGCTCTAAGGACTATTCTGACGCAGTAGCATGTCCGTTGTTGAGGAGAAATTGGAGACCAATTCACAAATTTCATTTTTTATTGCCAGGAAGCCGACTGAGAAACTATTTGCTTTAACTCAAAACAAATTACTTGTTAATATATTGAATTATTGCAAACAAAAGGTGACATTGTAGAGAGGAATTATCATGCTTTTTGATTTTATCTTCAAATCTCTGAATTTGTATTTACTATGCTGTGTGAATTTAATTTTTTGGGCATTAATTTATGGCTGTCAGATTTTTTAGCCTTTCCGTAGGGAACTGAATTTAACATATGTCAGGGTTTGTACAGGTCATGGAAACCTTGTAAGTTGTTTCAAAATATATCAATGCCTGAAAACCTGGCAAATCAAAATTGGTCATTGAGAGTCATGAAAAGTAATTGAAAATCAGATCTGTGGTTGAATGAAGTAAAATTTTATTGTGAAGTCATGGCAAACACCTTTATTTGCCATCAATTTTCGGCACATATTCTTAATTTGAGGTCATAGAAAGCCGTGGAATTTAGATGTGAAATATGTGTATGAAGCCAGATATGCCCTTTTCTGTTATGGAACAGAAGTAGCATGGTGGAAAATTTGTCTTCTTGACCAAATAGCATATATATATCTGTTCATTTAGGTGGCTAAGATAAGGAAATTAATAACATATTATTGCAGTTAAAGTAGTTGGCGTGAAATAAAAATTCCCAAAGTATTTTTAAAAACACAGAAACAAAATGGTAAACTTAAGGTTTGTGGAAATGTTAAGAAATGTGTTAAGTCTTACATCACTGATGCTCAAATTCAGTTTGACTCAGACTGCAGGCTTGGTGCCAGTTCTCTTTTTGGTATTTTATTTAGATTTTAAAAATTCAAACTGGAAATACATCTTAGAGATCTAGACGACTACCGGAGCCTGGAACTGAAACTATTTTCTTTCGTGAGAGTTTAAGAAATGTAATTTTTAAGAAGTTTAGTTCTAATCTCAACTTCGCTATACCATATTTCAGTTTTTCACTTCACTGCACCATTTTTCAATATTTCATTTCACGAAAGAAAAGAGAAATGTCTGACTTGATTTTCTGTTATAAAATGGTTTATTGCTTCCCCTTGCAATTTAACAAGTGATATCATAGAGTAGAATAATATGATTGTATATATAACATTGCATTAAAATGGAGTTGATTTGGGTTGTATTCAATTGACCATATTCTGGAATATATATAAAGTAGAAACTTCTATTCCAGAATACGATCTGTCAAATTCGCCATTGATTTAGGGGTTACAGTGTAATGTATCTTGATGTGGTCTTTTTCCAGTTATTTTAATTCTTATAATTCCTGTTTTATTTAGGGAAAGGGTTCCTCTCATTTGTTATTAATTTGATCTCATTGTTTTGCTATAAATATTATCTGTAGAGACTAAAACCGGACAATGTATCCAATGAGGAAAGACTGCTGAAACTGAACATGCTACCACTAAACAATAAATATGACAGACAGATTTAAAGGATTTGCCATTTTCTACAAAGCCTTACATGGCTACACTGATCTCAATATCAGAAGCTCTAATGACTTTATTAGCCATGGTTGCATGCGACGTAGCCATCTGAAAGTTCTTCTCAGTATGACAACTACTTATCAATCCTTCTTCAACTGCATTGTAGAACTTTGGATTTGTATCTGCAAACTAGCTCTCTGTATTTTTTCTAGTTCAGACAAGTTTAAAATTTTCTAATCAAAAGGTATTTTGTAAATACTGTTGAACTCTGTTTTTGAGGTACACATGATGTGCACCTGGTCCTCTGTGCAAAACTGCTGCTGTCACAGATCATAGACCTGTTTGTCACTACAGTACCATCCGCGAGTAACATCACATCGTGCAAGTATTTGCGAGTATATAAAATACTCATTCTGGTGAACTGACTTGCAAGTACCTCCATTAGAATATTCATGACTTTCAAAAGACTTGTGAGCAAATACTCGAGCGTATGAACGAGTATTTGCGCAAGCAATACTTCAAAACTTTGTTGCGTCTGGTAGGGCAAATAATATGAACTGAAGGCAATTTAATGAAACCGAAATTATACCTTGGTTTTTTTCCTATTCTTTTATTTTGATTCTTGAGGTGGACACCTTGCATGGGGCCACAAGTCCTGCTTGTTCCTTTCCCCATTTGACCTCTTACTTTTTATTCTCTTCTATTAATTATAATAATAATAAATACATTTTGGGTGTTGTATATATATTTTTTCATTTTGTGTATTTGTATTCTTGTAAGTTGTTCTTGTAAGATGTTCCAATAAAGTCGACAAAACAAAAGCAAAACCTTAACTTCTGTTTTAGACTCCTTCCCCTCGCCCCTCAGTTTGCAAAGAAATCATAATTAATGTTTGGTGATTGTTGTGTTGCAGCCCTGAGCCCATGGAGTCCCCAGGTGCAAATGGAGGGATGCCAAACTATCATCAGACGGCAAGAATGCCCTTCACCAACATCAGACATATCCCTTACTTGGTAGGTATTATTGGGTACTCTTGCTGAGGCGCAAAGCCTTGAATGCAGACAAACCAGGCAGAAAATTAGCAGTTGAAGAGTCTAGTGCAAAAACAACATAAGTGACTTTGTAAGAAAAGTTAAACTCTCCCGAGGGTTATGAAGAGAAGAGAGGAATCACTTAGGGAGATTTAAGTGCTTGATCAAAAGTCACTTACATCATTTTTGCACTAATGCCTTCAATTTAAGGTAGCTGACCCAGTTGATATCTTTTTAACGAGCAGCTGCACTGTGAGTTGAGTGTGCTTTTGAGATGTTTCAATTTTCCACAAATATTATGCGTATTGTTGCAATATCTAGATTGTGTTTTCCTTAGGGTTTGTTCAGTTGATCATATTCTCAAATAGAAATACCTTTGGGAAGATTCTACAGTACTGTATATACCCTCACATTGAAATGATTATCTGGATTAAGGTTGAGCTTAGAACATACTGCTTGTTTTGTGTTTTGCTCATTTGAAGGGGTCAAAGTTTTGTTCCAGTACTCCTATTCCAAGATATGGTCAGTCAAATGCACCCTTGGGTAAATTGTACTGTGTTCATACCATCTTTCCCAACAAGTAAAATCAGTCTTTACGTTAGGCTTTGAATAGTATTTATGCAAGTCTACTGTTTGGCCACCCACTGGGTATTACAGCAATATGTTTGGCATAATTTTGTAGGATAAAACCAGCTCAGGATATGTTAATAACCCCACTTGGAGTTCATCATGTTTACAGGAGGGTACAGCTGCTCACTGAAATAAGCATACAATATTGGTCAGGGATTTCAAAAAGATGAACTAGTATATAGGAGTTGGAACAAGCTAAGAGTAAGAGTTGGAGGTTTATTTGGGGCTAGAGATTCTCACATAGACTGAGTAAAACTGTCGTGGCAATAGGTGTTGGAAATGAGATGCCTTGTTTTGAAACCCCTGTTAGTAGATATCTAGGTTGACTAATCTTTTAGAAGTATATATCCTTGAAAGTAACATCACTTGAATGGTTCCCAAGAACCAGTTGGAGAGTTAATCTTCTAAGTTTTACCAATTGTTTGCCTATAAAACCATGAGATTATGTATATATCTGGAGCTGCTGTTTTGTCTCTCTCATTGAACATCCTGTGTACAAAAACTCTGGTAGTTTGATGCTAGCTGTGTGTCTCTCCCCTTCCTTTATTAACACAGCTTCTGATCTGCGTTGCCTGGTGTCGTTTCTACCCACATCTGAATGTTTCAGTGGTTTGTTTTGGGGCTCAAGTTCTCATTATGAAAGGAGAAAAGTGTCTATTTTTGGTGTTTTAGTTTATATAAAAAACAGAAATCTATTCTTACTGAGTGTCTAAATTTTTTTGGTTGCTATATAAACCTTGTTTTATAGATATAAATAAAATGCATAATTATTAGTTATAAATGTATCTATGTTTAAGAATATTTTTTGGTGCTAGCTGCCACTGGTAGTGTTTTTATGGCAGATAACCCGGTGAATAAAACCTTTTTTCACAATTATTGGGTGTTGTCTAGTGAGAAGGAGTCATATTAAGGAAAAACTATTAACCACTATAGAAAGGTGATGAAAAGGTCATTTGATCATAATTATTATTTCAATTGTTTACTTCATAGTAATCAAGGAATAAAATATAAACTTGATATATTACTTTCTGTTCAATGCATATCTTTGATTTTAGTGATGCCATGTAGGAATGGCTAGTTGTTAGAGAAAAATTAGTTGATTTCATTGAAAGACTTGCATAGTCTTAAGTCTGTTTTGGTTATGGCATGTTTGTGAATATGGCTGTCAGAGATTGTGTTTTATCTGTATTCAAGAGCTGCATGTTTCGATCTTGACTGCTGAAAGTATCTTTCAGTTGAACACAGTTTTGTCATTTATAAAAGCCACCAGGTTATCTGTATAAATTATGGTACAAAAACGTGAGGGTGGGCACTGATAAATGTAAATGTTGCAAACTTGAAATTCGTAGAAAATTCTGGGAAAGTATAATAAAATATTGGAGTAATTTACAGTTTACTTCAATTTTTAATATTAACAAGGTTCTGTAAATTTAAGGTAGATTGTAGGAGGGTAATTCTAGCTTGATAAAATTGAAGATTGGAAATGAATTAAATTTATTGTTTGTTGAAGATCTGTCAAAATTTTTTCAAATAAAATTATAATCCTCTTTGGAGATAAACTGGCTAATGTGTTGGTCAAGATAAAAAAATTGCAAAGGTATTCTGGTATGGCTTCCCTTACTACTGAAGTCAACAGGTTCAGCACAAGAAACTGTCAGACAAGTTCTGTTTTTCAGTTTATCTTGTTACATTTTTCTATCTTACCTTTCTGTGGTTCAAGTATTTAAAGTGTACACATACATCTACTTCATTTTGGCAAGCATGCAGAGTTCGAAAAAGTACTCATCAGGACTCTCGTCAGGGACGAGTAGAAACTGCTCGAGGACGAGTGAAACCGGACGAGTAAGATTCTGGTCACTAAAATTGAAGGACTTACAAAATGTATCACCAGTCATAAGAAGGACATTAAAAG
>JAOEHT020207482.1:0-11139 GCA_025448195.2 Parazoanthus atlanticus | reverse complement strand
CGCCTCCCAATCCCTCACACTCCAGTGGTTTAAGATCATTTTTTAAGACTGAAAAAGACATTAGCAAAACTGGAACAAAAACTATTTTAAATCTTAAATAAAATCAGGGGTGAAACAAGCGTGATAGTCGATAAGAGTTGACGAGATTTCAATCTCTCACTCTGGCGTGGCTGCCAACTTTCATGCACTCTCATCGACTCTCGAGCGCTAGCTCTTATCAACTTTGAACATGTTCAAAATTTCGATGAGAGTCGATGAGAGTTTCACACGTTTGTTGAGTGACTTTTTTTCAATTCTCATGGACTTTCATCCTTGTTTGACCGCGCGCATGAGAGTTGAACAAATTTGGTCAGTCAACTCTCGTACGTCTCTCATGACCCGGGCTTAACATGAAATCATCTTCGAAAACGACATATTTTCGAACACAGCACACCGACCAAGTGCACTAACATGGGGTGTATTTTCGTTATCGTCTAAGAAGTGTCAATCTCAGGATGTTTTTCAAAACGCACAATCTGCCCTACCAGTCAAAAGCCAAAATGTTTCCGCTCTTGGAGCAAAGGCTATCGGTAATTACAGTAGACTCCCGTCAGACTCGATATATCAAGGAAAACGAAAAAATAATCAAAGGTCGAGATATCGGGGAATAATAAAAATTTCAAGTACTTAACCAGCCATAATATTTTTTGTTCTAAAATCTCAACTCAGTTTTTCCATTTATAGACAGTACACAGATTCAATATAACATAAAAAAAATTGTTGGCAGTGTCAAGTTTATTGCAATTTTGAAAAGGAAACTTATGGCACGATCGCTGGACTGTATAAACCACAATGTAATATTAAAATATTGATTAGTATCATTTGGTAATTTCTTAGCTTCTCCATGTTGGTGGTAGCAGTTTTCTTATGTCGCAGTATATTTTTTACAAACTACTTTATTCCTAGAGCATTCCCGCTTTTAAACTTACAATTTTATGATATTTGAAATTAGAGAAGAATTGAAAATTTTATAAAAAGTTATGATTGCAAAACTTTGCTCACACTTTGTTTTTCATGTTTTTGCTTCACCTTACAGGGACCTCCAGGACCACCGGTATGTTTTCATTATCATTTTCTTTCCTGTCAAGTAACGCCAAATCGTCTCTTCTCTACGTGACATTTTAGAGATGTATAGTTTTCACTTTTTTCTGTTCGTCCATTATATTTTTTCGAGAAAATATTTTAGTTTAAGATTTGTTTGTCTCTCTTTTAACATAAACCGTTCTTTTTTCTCTGTGTTTTTTATGATTCATTCTCGTTTTTCTCAAATTTTAAATAAGAACCTGCCTTGTTACAAACATAACCATTCCTGTAGAAACAGTTCCACTTTTTATGTTTATCTATCCACTATTGTGACTCACTTTTCAGTCTCGTCGTAAATCTTCTGCTAGTTTGCAAAACGATAACTGAATTTATGCTTTAATTGTTCACGTACACGTAGTATGTTACTGTTAGACACAGAGCGATCTTACATTTGCTTTTTACGTTTCTACTACCTCCTTAGGGACCACCCGGCGACGGAGTAAGTATATTCTTTGTTTCGAAATGCTTTGCCCTTTGACATAATACTTGCTAAAAAGTAAATAATAATATGAAGGCTAAAACGTCATTAAATTTGACTTCAAAACCAAACGTTTTTGACATTGTAAATGACAATAAAATGTCGAAAACATCTGGTTTTCAAGTCAAACTCAACATTTTAGCCTTTATGATATTATATACTTTGCTCTTTGATACTTTTACTTAAAAGCCAAACAAATCTATACCTGCGAAATGCAGGGTTACCCGACCGACCCTGATTTGCCACTCCATCACTATAAATGTAGAGACCTCCTGGATTTTTTAGTATTCCTTGAGATGTAGTTAGGATTTCAAGCCAGTTGTTCTTGATTACTTTTGTTTGAACTTACAATTCGGTAATTCAGCAGGTTTGTAACACAAAAATCTTCGCCTAAATAAAAGGTTTGCACAACCTGCTTACCTAAATACATCTTCAGCGTAACCCAACCAATTTGTGAGGATACCAGAGATTTTGTATTTTTCTAATTCATTTTCTTCATTACATCTGTAGTAATACGTGCAAATAATAAAAAGTTATTGTTTGTGACTTTAAGTAAAACTACAAAATTTAGTGATCAGTAAGTGGAGGGTTTCAGCGTATTTTATACGTAAACATTATTAAAATAAAACTACTCCCAGCAAAAAATCCATGTTAGTTATTGTGTCCAATAGGTAACGCAACACCAATAGTAACGTTTTCTTGTAGAGTGCTATTTTGGACCGGCTTATCTCGCGAACATCCAAGGGTCCGGGAAGGAGGAGGAGGTCGGTGGACGAGAAGGAGGAGAACAGTGAAGAAGAACCAGAGGAAGAAGTCATGGGATCCATCAACGCCCTCAAATCTGAAATCGAGCAGATCAGGCGGCCATCGGGTTCGAAAGAAAACCCAGCCAGAACATGCAAGGACTTGCTGCTGTGCAACCGCGCTCAGAAGAACGGTTTGTACCTTGTTCTGTGATCGACAGACAGTTTTTTGTGACAATTTATCCCTAAAACTGATCGTGTGACTAATAATGGATAGAAATCGGTCAAAAGCTACGTCAAGTGCAAGTGCAAATCGCCGGTACGTTTTTGCAAACCAATAATCGTTCGTTCTGACGGCGTGTAAACTGTGCGGATTTTGAGATGGAACTTCACAATAGAAACTAGTATTTTTCGAAGTAGTAGGCTCTAGTAGATTTAGGTTAGGTCCAATTCAAATGTGAGCAGCTTTTGTGAATATGAAATTTAATAAGCTTTCATAAATTATATACTTTTGTGGGACTTAATAGAGAAATAGCGCGCTATACGTGAAAACGTGAAGGTATATGAAAAGGTGCGTATGGTACCTTAAACTGATGTTGTATAACTGCAGTATGAAAAGAAGCTACAACGTCACAAGATACATTCACAAGTATCATTCGAACAAGGTGTTCATTCAAACTCATGCCGGGCTTGAGAAAAGGAGTTTACACTCAAGAAATGTTTTAAATAAGCAGTTAGTTTAAGTAGTTTTCGCCGGACATCGTTTTTAAATCTGTCAAGATCTACGGACATATCTACTTCAATTGTGCGTGGAATCGACACATAATTCCATTCTTTCTTAGTGTTCAGTAACTCGTCCGATTTTGTTTTTCTTATGTTAAGTGCTTCAGTGATCTGCCGCAGCATTGCATCATCTCTGAAGACACCAGTGACATTCATTTTGAAGTTTGTGGAGCTTGATGCCTGCTGGTCGCGTGTCTTAACATTGCCGATCTTTCTTCGCTGGTCTCCGCGGACTGCAGGTGCTCCATCCCTCGGGAATACGCGCTCCTTGATGTTTCTCCAACGTACTTGCACTTGCATTCATTGCATGCTATTTCGTAGGTCACGCCCGTTGCTGTGCAGTCCCCCTTTCCTTCACTCCTGCACAGCATGCATCTTTCCCTCTGGCATACCCTCTCCTTGAACGGGTTAGATTGTTGTAACTTTCGCTTGAGGGTGGTTCCAGTTTGCTGCACAACATTGATCTTATCCAGAATCGTTCATCTTCTCCTGGTACTGGTGTTTCAAGGTGGAATTAGGAGTTCATATATGTACCCAAATACATTGCTATCGCTTGTTTACCAAAATCAAATGTGAAATTGCACTGCTCTCTCACGATATTTAGTAGCGGTTACTCCTCCCTTACATTTTCAAAATTTATAGAAACAGACATTCCTTTCTTAGTCTCAGCCTAAGATATGTTCTAAAACATGTTCTTCTATTTTGGCATTTTTAAGTCTCTATATTCTTATAAAAAAGGTTCTTATAAACAGATGGTGTAACATCGTGTTTTGGGCACGAAGTTCCCGGCCTAACCAAGTGAACTTCCAACGAATTCAAAAATACTATTTTCAAAAAATATAAACACCAGAAGATATGTAACCATATTAGTCAATACAGTCAAAGCTATTGGAGACATTTCTAACTCATTTCGCGTGGAAACAACAAAATAGAAATGCTGAGTCGAGAAATTGGAATACTAAATCTTGTGTTTTGAGTATATTAGTAACAATATTTACCACGAACTCGTACTGAAATATTATCATATTTCACAACCCACATATTTTTTTCTTCCTTTTCCCCCTTATTAAAAACCCACCTTCGGTCTTCCATAATTCAGACGATAAGCTACGTAATATATAGAGAATCAATCTCAATTTTTTTGGCATAGAGAAAATCTGTCTAAATTAAAACAAACGGTTTTTTTCCTCTCTTCGTCTTCCCTTCCCGGCGCCCTGGGTTACCGAGGATGAGTAGTTTAATTTCCAGATCTATTTTATCGAGTGCCACAAAAATGTCTCCAATAACTGGAACCGCCTTTATAATTTCTTAAAATGAAAAATAAACTTTTACACAATGAGTGTAAATTGTAATCTTGCGCACCACGAAGCTTTACCGGATCCATTGCAGTGACAGAAATGAGCTTGAAACAAACAAATACTCACGGACGCACGTATCACCCATTAACAACGGGTTCGTGTGGATTTTTTATTACATATTATAACCCCAAATTGAGTTTATTATATTTTAAAAAACATCTTTCGATGAAAATTCAAAGACGTAATCAGGGACACAGTCGTCTACAATGAATTAAATATTGTGCATGGAGTCATTTTTACGACTTCTGCTTAATTTCAATTTACACGAAGTATACTATTTTAAAATCTTTTGAGAAAACGTACTGTTTCAATTAAAGCAGATAGTAAATTATTTGGTGGTAAAAGTCCGTACACGAACCGATTTAATGCCGAGGAGCAAAGAGGTTAAAGAGAGACAAAAAATCTCGTCAGTTATAATTTGAGAACCTGTAAATTAGTTTAGGAAGTCCTATTTCTGTTATTTACTCTGCGATCAAAAACACCTCGCACCTCGCTTTTTTACGACTGCACTCGATTAAAAAAGAACTATAGGTGAAAGAAAAACAAGGGATAAAATATGTACTGAAGATCACAGGGCGATATTGGCACCCCGTTTCTCTAAACAATTTAAATCCATGTTTTCACCTCAAGATCTCGCGTTAATTGTTTGCTAACAATATCATAATTTGTTTTTTCGCTGCAGGCACAGGCAAAAGGGTGATATAAAACAATCTTCGCACACCTGATGTACAAAAAGAAGACACTTATGAAACTGAATATTCGGGAAAAGACAAAACAGCGGAAAAGCGCAGCGTATATGAAGATGTAGGAATGATATCTTTGACAAGAAACAACAACTAACGAGTGACGGCCGAATCAAAGAATTGTGAGAGACAAGTGCTGGTCTGGACGTGAAGAAACATCCATTAATTCAAGCAAAACAGTTATCGGCAGAAATAAAGATTTTTTTCACGCAAGCAAACGCAGCTTCGGATTCAAACCACACCACCGGCGATGCAAAGGAGAATATAGCAAACACAGATACAAACACGGCGACAAGCACGATTTGGCCGAAAACGTAAACAGTTATACGCAACAAAAACGCAACGGTAAGTCGTGGCTGTTCTCAGTTACAGTGAGTGAAATTAACTGAAAATGAGGCGAAGTGGAACTTTAGAATGCAAAATAACTTTGATATTAAACTGAACAGGACGTATAAAAAACCTTTAGAGATTGAACCAAAGGCAGGAAATAAAAACAAACAATACGACAAAGACTTTTATCAAAGTTTGTCCTAATCAGCATGTCTGCTCAAAGAATAATCTTATCAATAAAATCTTCAAAATTATTCAGTTTCTTTTATTAAACTGAAGTTCAGTAGCTGCTGTATTAATCCCTACTTAAAACTGAACCGAAGAAACTAAATACTAAAATGCTTGATGCTTTACGCTGCTGGAAGTAATGGAATAATATAATACAAGCATGAAAACAGCAATGCCTTCATTAATAATGACACTGTTTACAGCAAGCAATAGAAAAAGCTTTCGAGCAATTGTTTATAAAATAGCACGAACAACCCATAAATTGTGGAGAAAACAACAGGGGGTGGTCCAAACATCGCAGCTCCCCAGTATCAACTAAACTGCATGCAAATATCTCCATTTTGTGGTTTTCAGCCACAATGGGTGGTTCGCTTACAAAACATTGTTACTAAAAAATTATATTAGAACAATATGTTGAATGTTCTGCACAGAACAGGAACAATTATATAAATGACCGACATTTTGGAGAAATAGGGTAAATGGTTAATTCTTGTTTTCATCAGTCTCAAAATGCCCTTGACCGAATGAGCCTGGGATCTAGTTTCGATGGATGGTTGTTACTACATAGGGTTATTCATGGTTATTTACGGTTATCTACGGTTACTGAGGGTTAAGTTTGGGGTAAGGGTTATATTTGTTTCGTAGAAAAAGAACGGAGATCGAACTTTGCATTCATATACAATACTTTCCCAGGTTCGAAACTCATCATGCTCGCTTTTCTTCAGTTTGAGTAATTTCGCGTCAAAGGCAGTTTGAGATATGGAAACAAGAACTTACCAGGATAAATCGTAACCGACCTAATTGACAAATAAAACTCGACAAACTTACTGTAATTTGTGTACAAGTGTGGCGGCCATGTTATTGTAAGACTGCTCTACTCTCAGAACGAATGACCCTATTGGATCTTTGACAATAGCATTAACAATAGCTGATACGTTCTGACAATGCGTCATTGTATGTTTGTCTACGGATGGTTAGGTTTAGCCCAAAGGTTAGGGTTATTTATATTGTATTTTATCCAATACCATCTCTCGTTCTGAGAGTAGAGGTCGACCTTACAATTTGGCAAATTAAAAAATAATTATTGAGTAGTTTTGAGGAATCGTGATGTTTTGAAAATTCAAAGTGGTTTTCTGGTGTTAATGGTTGCTATGGATACATATATAGAGTATGACACAACCCATAACATGACCATTCATTCTGCTTCTCTTGAAGAATGGATGAGTAGAAGTGTTTGGTGTTACTTGTTTCTTAAAATGCCTTGTCTTCCTAATCAGTTGATGAAAACTCATAACATGACCATTTACTTCGTATCTCTTGTAGAATAGAAGTGTTTGGTGTTACTTGTTTCTTAGAATGTCCTAACTTTTGAACCAGATGATGAAAACCGATAACATGACCACTCATTTTGTATCTCTTGAAGAGTAGAAGTGTTTGGTGTTACTTGTTTCTTAGAATGTCCTAACTTTTGAACCAGTTTCAGATGAAAACCCATAACATGACCACTCATTTTGCATCTCTTGAAGAGTAGAAGTGTTTGGTTTTACTTGTTTCTTAGAATGTCCTAACTTGCGAATCAATTGATGAAAACCCATAACATGACCATTCATTTTACATCCTGAAGAATGTCAAACTATTTTTTATTACGGTACTTGTTTTTTTTTTCATTCATATACGTAATTAAAAAATCTTGAGGTTTGAAAAGATTGCGTAAACATTTCAATAAACAGTCTCTCTAGTATAATAAGTAAAACAAAGCAAACAACAACTACTAACAAACTAACAGTCACAACAAGTTCTATGATGATTTTACAGACGTTTGCTGGCTCCCCACAGGCTTCAAATCCGGGCCAGTTTGAGAACGACGTGGAAGTGGTTTGGTCCAGAGGTCAGACAACAGACTCCGTCTTCAGAATGGTAAGACAATAATGGCCTGAATGAATCTTTAGGATTACGGTAGAAGCTCATTAAATCAGGCTGAAGAGATCAGTGGCACAGACAGAGACATATATCTGGGTTCGTTATAGAATCTTATACAGCTACAGAAACGTAGAAAACCAAAGGTATCGCTACTGACAGGCTGTCTGAGATAGACAAACAGATAGACAGACAGACAGTTTTTGTGGGGACAGACAAACAGTTGGTACTGAGACAGACAGACAGACATACAGACAGCTGATATTGGCTGAGACAACGGTAAAACGGTAAAACTGTGCAATTTTGCTAAAATGTTGCCATTTGACCTGCAGGGTCGCGTGGGGATCAACACGGACAGACCTGAAGAATCTCTCTCGGTCCATGGCAACCTTAAGGTCACAGGTCATCTGGTTCACCCTTCTGATAAGAGAGTGAAAAAAGATATTACTGAGGTATGTTATCTAGAAAACAGCTGGACCTCTAACATACCACTTTTCCGAAGATTTTCCGAATAATTCCGAACATTTCCGAAGATATTTCAAACAATTCCAAAGATTTTCTAACTATATCTGAAGATTTTCCAAAGACTAAATTCCGTTAGAAGAGGCTGTGGTGTTGGTTTCGGGGACGAAAAACCTTAGTATGACCACAATTGTTAAAAATCCATCAAGGTCGGTTACAGACGCAAGTTGTCACACGAACCTCCATACAGAAACATCAGTGATGAAATCTTTCACTCGCCGATCTTATTTCACCATTTGCTATGGTGTAAGAATGCTGAACTTTGTTATTATCTGAGATGCTTCTGGAGTGTTCAAACTTCACAGGTTTTCCCCTTTGTGTATTGGTCAGTTCTAGGTCAGGATGTCTGTTTCTTGTTCTAAAATACAGTTAATGGCTTTTGTTTTGCTTGCGCCTGTTTCGCCCAGTTTGCGCCTATTGCTATAAACTTTGTTCACAAATGTGTTGCTTAAATAGTGAACAACAGTACAAATATAAGCACGAAAGTACTGTGACACCAAGTACTGATGGATCAGTGTAGGTTTTTGGGCAACTACCCACCTACCCATAAACCTAAAGCTCTTGATCAATCTGTGGGGGGAGATGGAAAGGAGAGATGCACCGAAAGCTACATCTGGGAGACTGAGAGAACCCGAAGACTCAGTGGTATCGACGCACGTCAACAGAGATAGGCCTGAACACAATGTCAGCATTGACGATGTCCACATTCTGGACCGTGACCCCAACTGGTTCACAAGAGCAGCGAGAGAGGCAATATATATATGGGCGCACAGACCGACACTGAACAGGGACGGGGGAGATTCAATCTTGCACGGATTCACATCTCTGCGAACAAGGCCCCAGCGACAGTCGAAAGCTCAGCTAAACTGAAATATTGTCTAGTGTCCAAAATTAATAGATCCTTCAATAATACTGATCACTCTGTTCCTCTTGTTGAGAGGAACAACACTTTACCCAATGAGAATGTGCGTAACAATGCATCTGTTTTCTGATGCACTGTTTCAGGTGGACTCCAGTGAACAGTTACGCAACGTTGCCCGGATGAAGCTGTACAAGTATCGGTTCAGTCGTGAGTTCCTGGAGCATGCTGGGTTATCAGGTGAAGAGGAAGACCCGTCCGACACTGGAGTGCTGGCCCAGGACCTGAAGGAGGTCTTACCCGAGGCAGTGAGAGAGGCTGTGAGTATATTGGACACAGGTAGATAGACAGACAGATAGATAGATAGATAGATAGATAGATAGATAGATAGATAGATAGATAGATAGACAAATAGACAGGCAGACAGACAGACAGACAGACAGACAGGCAGACAGACAGACAGACAGATAGACAGATAGATAGACAGACAGACAGACAGACAGGTAGGTAGGTAGACAGACAGACAGACAGACAGACAGATAGATAGATAGATAGATAGATAGATAGACAAATAGACAGGCAGACAGAAAGACAGACAGACAGACAGATAGACAGACAAACAGACAGACAGGTAGGTAGGTAGACAGACAGACAGACAGACAGACAGACAGATAGATAGATAGATAGATAGATAGATAGATAGACAAATAGACAGGCAGACAGAAAGACAGACAGACAGACAGATAGATAGATAGATAGATAGATAGATAGACAGATAGATAGATAGACCGACAGACAGACAGACAGACAGGTAGGTAGGTAGGTAGACATACAGACAGACAGACAGACAGATAGATAGATAGATAGATAGACAAATAGACAGACAGACAGACAGACAGACAGACAGACATGCAGACAGAAAGACCGATAGCAGATAGGCAGACAGAAAAGTAAGCAAGGAGACGAACAGACACATAGACAGGAAGAAGGACTGACAAACAGACGCAGACAGGAAGACAGACAGATAAGCAGGCAGACGGCCAATCGGGTATATAAACACTCAGTGTTATGACGTAGAATCCAAAAGGATTTCCTCTTTATGAAGCAAGTATTTCAAACTGTTGGAGAAATTTGAGGAAACTGGTTTGTAAACTGAACAGAAAAATTGGAAAAAGCAAACGAGAGCACTGAGCAGATTCGCGTAGAATCTTTTACGTCTCTTTTATGTCTGTTACGTCTTTTTGTAGCAACAACTTAACGAATACATAAATCTTTCGTTTTAGGATGACATTGTTCTCGCGGATGGACAAAAAATCGAAAAATTCCTAGTTGTCGACAAGGTATATTTTAATATTTAAAAATATTTTACGTTGTATATTCCTTGAAAGTGATAACTATTCTAAAGTGTTTTTAAGTTAAAGGTAATACAGCTTTATTCTTGGAGTACTTCTATCTCCATCTTATTACAGTAATATTCAACTATTGTTTGTCCTATTGAGTTCCCTATTGCTCCAAATTTTGGTCATTTTCATATTTGTTCCTGTTTTGTACAGAACAAATAAAATATTGTTCTAACGCTAGTTATTTCTTGGACAAGTTTTTGTGTGAAAACGACCTAATATACACCATCTATACACGAACACTCTTATTGACAGTTTTATCCAGACTCGTTTAGATATGTTGCTCAATTCCGTAGAGGTGCAATATTCTTACACGAGTACGTCTTCGTGTCAATTTCAGGAGCGAATTTTTATGGAAAACGTTGGAGCAGTGAAAGAGCTGTGTAAACTCACGGTACGTAGTACTCAGTACAAACTGCTTTGACAACATTTTGCTATCTTAGTGTACATCTTGGAAACGTTTGTAGAGTGTTACATTTACGTACAAATGTTTTAGGGGCAGCTGACGACTGCATCTGTGTACTCATTTGATTCTTTTCTGCCCTCTGGCATCTATGTATTGTGTATATTTGTGTGTGTGTGTGTGTGTGTGTGTGTGTGTGTGTGTGTGTGTGTGTGTGTGTTCCACATTGTTTGTCAACAAACCGAACCAACTA
>JAOEHT020207401.1:0-11139 GCA_025448195.2 Parazoanthus atlanticus | reverse complement strand
AGTGCGTCATGTGCTAGTGATCACGCAGAAAGACTACAGGTAATTGAGCGATCAATGTGTAGATCTCGCTATGATATTTTTGTTAATTCCCAACGAGGTTATAATATAAAAGATAACCAGAAAAGACTGAGATATAGAGCACCGTCAAGGATCCCAATAGCTAAACTAAAGCGTGTCATGCGAAAGAGCAAGAAAGTCGTAAGCGCATTGCGCAAGCGTTTCCTTAAATCTGTTCCTCCGTCTTCGAAAATACATGCTGACAAGCTGTTTAGTTCAAGAGAAAGGTTTCACACAGTTGATAAAGCAGTACACCACAGACAGTCGAACATTATTAGATCAAATTTATACAAACGTTCCACACCTTGTACAATCATCAGGTGTACTCGAGTCCTACTATAGTGACCACAAACCAATTTATATTTCTTTAGTATCTAATTTTTAGTAAATTTAATGAAACAAAAACATCTTACAGTACCTTATTTGAAGTTTATAAATCAAGATTTAATTGTAAATGAAACCAATGAAGAGATAGGGCACACAGTATAGAAAACTTACCAACTTAATGAAATGTAGATGTAGAAGAGTATTAGCTTTGTATGCCAAAAATTTCAGAAGCCAAAAGCTGTTATGGCCACTTACACCCTTCAGAAGAAAGGGCTTTGATCAGTATTATATTTCTGTGAAGAGAATTCCTCTTCAAGTAGTGACTCAAGAATATTTGTTTTTTAGTCTGTGGCATATCAGATTAAAAACCTTGTTACTACTAAAATCTCAGAACCACAACCTTTTCTTGGTAGGGCCAAGTGCAGCACATGATTTAATTGTAAACAAACTGATATTGCTTTTATTTACTAGCAACTATAATTCCTTTGTCAACAATTCTAATTTTTGTATTGAAAACACTCACCTTTGTTTTAGTTGAAGCTGACATGGTGCAAAATTTAATAATATCTTCACACAAAAAAGAATCCTCATTCATAAAATCCTCACCCATACCACAGTTGTGTTTCCTTTCCACAAAAATCAGGTAAGTTGGGTAAGGGGAATAGGATAATTTTAGTGTAAGGTAGTTCCACCTAATTCAATGTGAACCAGCTTTTAAACTTCCTGCTAATCACCATTTTTGGTTTTGTTTCCAGGTACTATGCAAAGCAAATTTATCATCACACAGTCAAGAATAATGAACACCAACACTGATGACAGCAAATGATGCTCAAAGAACCAGCATTCTTCATTCTCCAAAGACCTCAATGCAATCAAGGAGGCAAAACAGCAGTAACCTAACAAGATTTAATTAACTGATAATGCCTGCTACTTGAACAGCAATTACTGTAGCCTCTGTTAATCAGTGGTCCTTGAAAAAACCACAGAGTATTCATTATGTCATGTCATGTTATGGATGAATTCAATAACAATTATTGTATTCCTAACAGAAAATGCCTAATTGCAGAGGAACTAGTAGACTTGTATCAAAAAATGTTATTATATGGGACATCAAACATATACTACATGTGCAAAGCAGGTAGCAATAAACATTTGATAACAGTGCTGTGTGTATTATTATTTTTGACAGCATCTACACTGTTTACTGACTCACTAGAACTAAAAGCCAATTACTGCAGTTGTCTAGTCGCAAAAAACAGCTATTTGTACATTTTATCTAGAAGCTCTAAGATTGGCACTGCCTTTTTTTAGGGTAGCCTGTGTTGCAACCAGAAATGATCTGTTATTACTACACTCTGCAAAATAACAAAAGAAAGTTTTTTCTCAACCCCAAAGCCTTTCCCTGAGGTATAAAAGCCAAATTCCTAAGAGCTAGGACTCGCCAGTATTTGAACAAAGTCTCTGATGGGCAGGTTCATAAGTTACCTAGCTGCTTTGATTAGTTTGAGTGGTGTTATGTTATTCTTTTATTCTGGTCAATAAGACTGTACCCCTCCTGTAACCAGACCGTATGACTTTGTAGTGCTCAGCTCTTCTGAATTTGTCAGCAATTCAGCAAATATGTCTTGTGCTAAATAATTAAAAGAGCACAATAAAGCACTGTTGTAAATTTTAGACTATGCCATTCAATGCTTACTGATACTCTATGAACATGATAAAGTAGTAAGTATTTACTGTTCAGTTTTTAGTAAATTTCCCTGTGTGTAAATTTGATCAGTCTAAGATAAAAATAATTTTGCTTCTTTTGAGTTATCATGCTCCAAGGAGTTTTTTATTTTATATTTGAACACCTGGTGTTATGTCAGGTTATTGCAACCCCTTTCTTCCTTTCAAGTTCAATAATTATGAAAAAACATGATAGTAACACAACAAATCATCTTTATTCTCAACAAATTTACATACCCTAATAATTAGTTTCTGTTCCCATTAAGATGTCCGAACGTGGACTCCACCTAACACGTCCACTCCCCCCCCACTTTTAAAAACGCTACGAGGCCCTTGAGATTTTTATAGCTCACCGCGAGAAACGAAGTGAGATTTGGTATGCCCCAATGCTCAATAATACCATGGCATACCGCAAAAATAAACATGAATGAGTTGGCTCCAAGGAGCCTTTGATTATCCAATTATAATGAGGCCAATAGGCAACGTCCACACGCTGCGCTCAGAAGAAAAGCAGACGCTGTTGTTGCTGCTTAAACATGGATAACAACATATGTAAGGCCGTGTCAGCAGCATTAGCGAAGTTTCCAAATGTTACAGCTATGACAAAGGAGCAACTCTTGATTGTTAACAAACATTTGGAAAGGAGGGATGTTCTTGCCGAACTACCCACGGGATTTGGCATAATAAATCACATGATAGGTCTTGCCTGGTATCACTGCAGAACTAGGAAAATTCAACGGCAAATCGAGCGACTTTCAAAAACATCCGATGTTTTTTTTTGCCTGCCCACTGAACTCCATCATGAAGGAGCGGGTAAAATCTCTACAAGAGAAGGGAATGAGGGCAACCTTCATAGGAAAAACGGACAAGATCCTGACAGAAGGGAAGACAGCGTTCAACGTCATGTTTGGGAGACCCAAGTGCCTTGTCGGGAATGAAACTTTTCCATAATATGTTCTCACATGAGGAATACAGAAAAAATGTAGTAGCAGTTATTTGCGACGAAGTGCATACTGTAGTACTATGTTAAGTTTTAAAAAATCTATTACTTTTAAGATTAATTTGAATCAAGAACGTTCAAGTTGATCAGCGGTTCCACTTTGATGCCTCGTTCTCTCCCAATAGTGTCGACTCCTTTCTTAAAATAATTCATAAAAAATATCGGTTTCAGATATTTTTGCGTATATTCATTTTCATGTAATTCAACTTCTCTTAATTCTTCACAAACACCATGGTTCTGCACCGACCTTTTATTTGATTCACGTTGCGAGTCTATTTTGAAAGCCAAAATTGCATGTGGCTGTTGTGTTACAAAGTATTTGTGTCGATTTGCGCTTTGTTGACCTTGTTTACTCTACTAGCAAATTTTAAAAACTCTTTGAAAGAAGGTTGGAAAAGGAATATAAAACATTGAAGTTGATTTTTGTGCATGCCCTGCTGGTTAAATATTGCGAGTTTGAAAAAATCACATGAAAACGGCGTTTGACATCGGTATTGGCGACAACAATAAAATTTCGAGAAATATGCCAGTCGAATCGGGAGTTTGTAGATTTTGCACAGGAATTCATTTGACACATTATCATTTTATAAATAATGTACATAAAGTACAGATTTGGAAGAGAGTTTAGCGACATGAGCATTATTTACAGGAAATACAAGGTTGGAAAATTATAGGCACAGATATTCATTTTTATAGCCGCCCATTGGCGTTAATAGCGGCTGACCAGTTGTATGTTTTTAACTAAAAATTGGCGGGGGAACATTCACTTCGAACGCTTGTGAGAACGTTGATAATTGTCAATACTTTCTTACGGAGTATTACTAAACACCTGTTATATTTAGCATTAGCTTTCCCTTTTCCACAATTTTAAGGCAATTTGAGCTCGCTCTTGCCCGTCTTCCTCGTCAAGTTCGCGTTGCTTTTGATCACCATGTTGTCGTAACTTCCCTGCTTTGTTGTCAAAAACAAGTCCTCTCCACCATCCAGCTTTCCTGAATGACCGCGGAGTAGCCCGTTTATTACCTTGAAATTCTGGATTTGACTGTCATTGCTTTGATGCTTTAATGTGTACTTCTAAATCAGCATACGCTATACTAGAAGGGCGGTGCAGCTAGAGAATAAACTAATAATTAAATTGATGACAATATAACAAATTAACTCGTGAAAAACACTCTATCTGCTATCCGAATGATGCTAGAGCAGAACGTTTGAAGGCTGGGATAATACAATTGATCGAGGGAAGAAGGAGTACTTATAAGTGTTGTTGTTGTGGTGATAGAGGCAGAAGTTTGGAGACCTTGAGGATCTAGTTATTTTGGTAACGTCATCGGGAAAAGTGACGCCAAATAGCCCCTGGTGGATCTTATAGAACATAATGGCTTGGGATAGCAGTCTCCGCTTTTCAAGAGAGTCCCACTCCAGCTTCTCCAACATAGGGGAGACACGACTCTACCTGGCATAGTTGTTGAATACAAATCTAGCTGCTCTCCGCTGGACCATTTCAATGATATATTTGTATTCTTCTTTTATAGGGGTTCCAGGCACACCAGGCGTCTTCTAGCTGAGGGCGGACTAGGCTAGTGTAGGCCTTGGTCTTGACTCCTGCACTGCATTCGCCGAGGATCCGTCTGCAAAGGCCAAGGGTGCTATTGGTTTTCTTGAAGATGGTATTACTGTGGAGATTCCAACTCAGATTGCTACTTATGTTAATGCCTAAGTACTTGTTGGAGGACACTTCGGAGATAGTTTTACCATTCATTAAGTAGCTGTAGGAAAGCGGATTTTTTCTGGTTACGCCTAGGTGATAGCTGGTTGGTCACGGTCCCAGTTGATACCTCCAAGATTGTGAAGTCACCGCCTATTATGATGTTGGGGTGGCGTGTATTGGACTCAAAAGCGCAATTAATAGATTCATCGATCTGTTCTAGGACTTCAGGTGAAGAGTTTGGTGGTCTATAGAAGGACGCCAGGTATAGTTTCTTAGAATTATTAGATCTCACTGAAGACCACAGAATTTCACAAATTTTACCGAACTTGGGGCATTCATCACGTACAGTGTCAGATTTGATGGCTTGGAATACTCCTCCACCAAATGAATTCCTGTCCTTTCTGTAAATTGTGTAGTTTGGGGGAAGATAGAGTACTGGTTGGCATGTCCTTGTTTAGTTTGGACTCAGTCCCCAACATGATACCTGGCTTATGCAAGTCGATCAGTGCCTGGAATTTAGTAAAGCGAGAAGGGCCTTTCATACCGTTGCAGTTAATAATCATTGCCTTCAGTTGACGTTTTGTTCGGGACTTTTTAGTTTTGGACTTGGGCCGGTATTGATCATGAGGAGAGGAGCAAAGTTGTGGAGACATTGGCGGAGGTATTGATGCAGATGACGATGACAATGAGTGGTAATAGTTTCGCTCAGATATATCGAATGTGTCGAATAGTGTGCTCGAGAAATTTGGAATACCACATTTGCATCAGATCCATGAACAAGAGCTGTTAGCAAGGGCACGATACACTGCATCATTTATACAGCAACATTTTGTGTGGTACCAAGAGTCGCAGGAGTCACACTGTAGCCCTTTCTGGTTCCTTTTGACAGGTTTTTGACACACATCGCTGGGATGCTGCCATTTGGGTCCGGGATTAAGTGAGATGTCACCAGAGCGGATCAGTAGGCTCAGGACATCTAGGCCAGGCTCGGTAGGAACAGTCGAGGAGATCCGATTCAAGGTTGAAGAGATCCGATTCAAAATGGGGGATCGATCGGAACACAACTCCTGGATATAATTCGCTTTGTACAAGCTTATTTGAGTGAGAGAGGCTGAGATACTAAATTCAGTCACTGGATAAGTGTCATGGGATGGCGATCTGTCTTGGGAGGACGATGATAAGAGATATACAACACGAAAACAAACTTACGGGAGTACTAAGTTTCCCCGTCATGTTGGAAGGCGACCGCTGAACGGAATGTAAAAAGCTCAACTTTGTGGTTTTGTGGAGGACTTGAACAACAGAATTTCAATCTTCGTGCGGATTTCAAGATAAAGCTTCTAATCTTTTACATTCACAAAGGAAACGAATGAGTTAAACAGATAAGAAAATTGAAAAGGGAAAACAGGAAATTACAATTTCAGCAGCCATCGTATTGACGTCCCCTTCCTCGTTGCTCAGTTAAGAAAACCCACACGAACTTAGGAACGCTGCACAAGATCGCGCAGTTTGGGGACAGGCGGTGACAGTGCAGCAGACGGCCTCCGTGACCAACAGCCGAACAGCTGTATGTATATATATGTCACGGTGTGAGTCACGGTATATTATTATAATAATAGCTTTGTTACGCCGTACACTTTTCACAAAGGTATTAGTTTTGATAATAGGTCTTGAAACAAGAAATATATAAAGTAGAAATTACAATATAAGGAGTCAAGGTACAAATAAAGTTGTTGTTGTTGTTGTTGTTGTTGTTGTTGTTGTAGCAGTTGCAATGATATTGAATGTTTCTATATCAACTGATTCTGAGCGATGTGTCTTTGTTTGAAAATTGATTAATGTAGGTGCATGAACTTTGAATTTTTGCTTGTGGTAAATTTGTACTTTCTCTTCATCGTCCAAAAAAGAAAAGAATATATCTTTGCAACAAAGTAATTGAAAATGCTGGAAGACTTGTTTTAAAACAACCCTGATTTTTTCTGCGTTGCCGAGTAAGCTAAATATGTGAAGAGCAGTCTGCTGTGACGAAGGGCTTGAAACGTCAGCTTTACACCCAACTTCACGGCGAAAGACATACTTTATCAATCCTCGTTGATCAAACCACATAATAGAAAATGTTATCAAAAGCCTTGCAATGAAGAATAAAATGTTTCTTATCCTCTAGATGTTGATGTCCACTCCTACTCTATATATTACTGGGTGTCACGGTCTGTTAATATAGTATCTGTTGATATTTTCCCTTTCAAGTTCGGATATGCCGTAAACTTTTCAATTATTTTATCGCAAAGATATATTCTTTTCTGCCGTAAACTTCCAAATATAAGCCCATGGGTTTATAGCTTTCAAAGCATTTTTTGAATGGGCTTATATTCCGAGTGGGCTTATATTCGGGGATGGCCTATATTCGGAGGGAATTTTACGTTTCAAAATTGTTTGGAATTATAGCCGGATTGAGTTTTGCGTCTCGAAATCTTCAACTTTAAAATGACTGTAGACACAACGCGTTAACACGTTAAATGGTCATTTTGATCGGTCTTCAAAGACTGTGAAATACTGGCAACAATCTAGTTAACCGTATTTGAACGAAACAACAGCTACAAAGCTACGTTGCATTTTTGTCTATTTCAAAAATTATAAGCCCATGGGCTTATATTCGGAATTTGGAAGTTTACGGGTATTGCAGAAAATTGTTTCCGTTCTGTGGGTATGCTGGTAGCTGTTAAAATTAGTTCTAAAAATCAGGAGAGACTGACGACCCTAACTTGGTCGCTCGCGGTGCATTGTAAATTGGGCTGCAATTCCCTACTCAACTTCTGGGTCGATACATCCTGGAAGGTTAATTTTTTCGGTTTTCACTGGAAGACTATTTTTGAAAAATAGAATGGTTTTGTCGCGCTGGCAACTAAGCTAAATATCTGGTTTGATCGGCAAGGGTTGGTATGTTTTTAATCGTAAGGTTGGGTTTAGAGCTAATATATTCAGCATTGTTAGTAGTTTAAACTTAGAGCTAGTAGAACGCGTCATCTCTGAGAATTTTGCTTCAAGTGAAAATACGTGTTCGTGCTGATCATG
The DNA here is from genome assembly GCA_025448195.2 of Parazoanthus atlanticus. Classification (NCBI taxonomy): domain Eukaryota; kingdom Metazoa; phylum Cnidaria; class Anthozoa; order Zoantharia; family Parazoanthidae; genus Parazoanthus; species Parazoanthus atlanticus. The sequence goes on along the minus strand of JAOEHT020207401.1, from coordinate 3,250 downwards.
CAGCTCTCCGCAGTTTCAGTTTGTATCAACGATTACATATCAAGCTGGCTTTCAATAGAGAAAGTACAATAGTTTGATTGTATTCTTAGAGGGGTTTTTGAGCTCAAAGGAATGTATAGAATAAGACAAAAACATCTGCGTTTCAATAAAATGTAGTTGCAAGGTTCATTGTGTTGGAACCTAGACCGTGGTGAAGCATTCAGGGTTCACCACAGGTTGCCCATTGTGAGGCGGCTCAATTAGCATACTAGATTCCACAGTTCAACTGAGAGAAAACAACCACTGAATTACTCAGAATTTATTTGTCATAACACATACATTTGAGGACGCTTGGTTCAGTGATTCAGGGTGCTGGCCGGAGACCGCTCAGTTCATTTTGAGTGTCTTGGCTTTGGACTGAGTTTAAAAAACTGAATTTGAATTGCTCAGAATCGGAAGTGCCAATTGTTTCTTGTTTTCTAAAGGTTGCATAAACTATCGAGTTAAAAACCGTTCACACGCATTAGAGCTGACAATTTAGCCGCCGTCGTTGGACTTACTGAACCGAATCTCACATCAAAGGTAAGAGAGTGGTCTAAACTTTCTCAAATTTGATCCCTAACGTAGTGCAAAAGTGGTGAAATTTAATCTTTAAAACTTCAGAAGAAAGCCTATTATTTGAAATAATGAAAATAGTAATAATGTAACACACCTTTCAGAAGCAACATAATTGCAGGTCAACTTAGAATCGGCTTTGACTTTCTGTTACTAACACTCTAATGCCTTTGGAACAACAAGCCAGCTGAAACGAGTTAACATTTTTTGATACTTCATCGTCTTCATCTGCATGATCATGACCAGCATTTTTAGAAGTTGATGTGTCTACCGAGGCAAATGGGTTTGTTTTACTACTTCGAAAGCAGGATCACATAGCAGTGAGTGTGCATTAGCTCAGAATATGAATATGCGTCATCGTCTGCCGATCATGCAGACTCTATTGTCAGTACTGCTCGATGCATTCTACAATTTGTTAGATAGTCGGATATAGGTAAAAAAATTCTTTGCCTAGTTTTAGTTATTTATTTCAAATTGCTATAATTAAATTAGTTTTGTCTACTATTTTTTGACTTCTAATCACTTTACATTTTTTCTTTTTCGGTTCAAACGTAATATTTGTTTTCTAATTTCTTGTTTCAACCATGACATAGGATGGCTGAAGCCACACTGTTGCTGACTGGCTGAAACGACCGTTAAAGAGATTCGTTATTTAAACACGTTTTTAAACGCTTAAAAATGTTCTTCAATCAATTTGAAATACATCGTCACGCCACAGGCTATCAGCTTCTTCAACGTTTAAAATAAACATGACTGAGGCCAAATAGAAAAAAATCCCGGTTTCTCATCAGAATGTTTTCAAAAAGTAAATGCAGCAAGCGGATTCTTTTCTAATGAAATCATCAACATCTTTACAAATGTGCGAAGAAAACGTTTTTCCAATTCTTACTCAAAATATACAACTGCTATGAATATATTGCGGAGAATGACAATAAGCCACCGATCAGCAGTCATTTGGCTCGGTTTTTATCGAAAAAGCGAAGGAAAATAAAGTTTTTTACATCTTAAAAGAAAACAAAGGGTAACTGTGGCAGCATTTTTGAAATGCGGACACTGATGAGAAACCGGATTTTTTTAGTTGGCCTAAACGAGATCCTTCGTTACAATTTTAAACTATCCATACGTTGGAACTTTGCCTGGAATTTCAGCATCTTCGCAAGACGGTTCAGCTTTTCTATTGTTTCAGGAATACAAGAAAGCTTTTCTTGCTGATCAAACAGACTATTCAGTCTTCTTTCTTCAGTCAACTTGGCAGCGAAACACATACCACATTAACTCTTGTTGATCAAGCCGCACATTTCAGTGACTTCTGGCCTTCGACGCAGAACCAAAATCAGTTTTCTATAAACAGTCTGCTCTAACGACGGGCTAATGCTCAAAACCTCAGCCTTAAACCAAACTTTACGGCAAAAAACATACCATATCAACCTTGTTGACCAAAACACATATTTAACTTACAGGTTTTTCGTTTTGAGTTGTGTAGGGAGGTGAATATTCTTGAAGGAATTATTAGTTTTAGACACTACACAAATTTCAGTTTTACTGAGCTTTCGGCTCTAGCTGGAGCGGCCTTGTTCACAGTGATGTGGTTTGTGTGTGATCAGGTCACGTGATCTGTGACCTGATCAACCTATGCCAGAATCAACCCCCGTCCCTGTTCAGTGTCGGTCTGTGCGCCCTTGTGTAGATGGCCTCTCTCACTCCTCTTGTGAACCAGTTGGGGTCACGGTCCAAAATTTGGACATCGTCAATGCTGACACCGTGTTCAGGTCTATCTCTGTTGACGTGCCTCGATACCGCTGAGTTCGAACAGCTTGGTCTTCTGTGTTCGAGGGAGCGAGCTTTCAGGGTTCTCTCAGTTTCCCCGATGTAGCTTTCTGTGCATCTCTCCTTACTATCTTCCCATCTCTTTTTTATGTTTTCACGTTTTGGCTCGAACTCCCCACCCGCATATATACAGACGCACAAGCAAACAAACAAACAAACAAACAAACAAACAAACACACACACACACACACACACACACACAAACAAACACAAACACAAACACAAACACAAACACAAACACAAACACACACACACACACACACAAACACAAACACAAACACAAACACACACACATACACACACACACACACAAAACGCAGTGCTCCCGTATGTGCGTACACTTTGGTATAGCTAAGAAAGACGTTTACTGAATACCCAGACCAAGAGTGAAACACTAGCCCAAATAAAGCTATGTCTATTTTGAGATCTTACAACTTTTAGATCAGTATAAAGTTTTCTAGAATTTTATTTTTATAACATTTTATACAATAGCAGAATTAACTAGAATAAAATATAATAAATACAATACAATGCAATACAATACAATACAATACTATATTTCAAGTGAAAAAACGTACAAAAAACACATAAACAACATCTAAATATGATACCATACTGAAATGAATAAGCAAATTGTTAAAATCCCGGATACACCTACGTTTACTTTACGCAGGAAATTTCCGACTTTCCGTTTTCATCAGCAGTTCGCCGTTGTCCCGAATTTTAAACTTCATTTTTATTTCAGTTGTCATTTTATAACTACAAAAAGTGCAAGTATACCTATTCAGACAGACTTAGGGCCCTATTAAAAAGATGCCATATTTCGGAC
>JAOEHT020207400.1:0-19337 GCA_025448195.2 Parazoanthus atlanticus | reverse complement strand
GATTCTTGGTGGCCAGTCTAGGACAGGGTAGGGATTCTTGGTGGCCAGTCTAGGACAGGGTAGGGATTCTTGGTGGCTAGTCTAGGACAGGGTATCAAAATTCAACCCAATTCTGGTCTGGTACAGTGTAAAGGCTTTGAGGAGCCAACTGCAGTTATCTCCCAAGAATTCTGGAGAGTACCCCCAATCCCCCCCCCCTGGTCACAAAATGAAACCAGCTGATGCTACAGAAGCTCTCCAGCTTATTAAGAAAGAACTACAGTCTTATCATAATTTTTATGGTTTCCATGGCAACAACACAAGGCTACAAATTCAGCCTATTTAACAATCAACTCAGTCTATTTTATACAAAAATGAATTTAATTTTATTGCTACTGGCGTATCAAGGAGAAATTATAAAAACTCAAGGAAAAACTTGAGGTAACTGTTTAAATCTCTGAAAACTTAAGGCCATTTCTAAAAAATTCCCAGTTTATCATCAGCGTGCACACTGGTTTTCTCCAATACATTGACTTTTTAAGGTTACTTTTAAATATTAATAGTAAATATACTATTCACAATGTCTAAACATAGAAAAGCTACATTTCATAATAAAGCAACACAATATTCCTATTTGTTTCTTTGGCACTGCATTTTGCAATGCCAATAGTAAGTTAAACATCTGTTTCAAAAAATTTTGACATCTGCAAAGGGTAATACCAGGCTCCAAAGGAATTGTGGGAGCCCCTCATTTTATGCCGCATACCATCCACTGATCAGTACACAAAGCAAACAAGAAAAGCACAAAACTAAGTAATTTTGATAAATTAGGCCAATACCAGCTTAGTAATTAACAAAATAAGTATGCCCATCATGCTTTGAGGTCTGGGTATTGTGCTTTCACAAGTCAACCTCTTTTGAAATAGCTGTATATGATCTGACTTTTGTTATGCTTGAATAATCAAGGCTTTTCATAGAAAATACCACTTCTGCCTGATTGTGAGCATGGTGTTTTCTATCACTCAAGTGAGATGTTAAAAAATGGTATGGTTCCAGTTTGGGCTCGTCTTCTACAATTTTGGATATCTATTCAGAGCTATCAAATGGAAATATTGACAGCCATTCACTTGAAGATGAGTATCAATGTGCCGCCATTAAAGAATTTGTGCTTCATTTCACATATTTCACTTGGAATCTGTCACTAAATCATTTTAATGCCAGAGTATGGGACTGCAGACATTTAAAAAAAGGCAAAAAAACTGAATTTTTGAAAGTTACTGATTTTTTTAAATGACTGAAGTATTGCTTGCACTTGATTTATATAAAACTTCACTTTACTTCCTCAAGGTTTAACTAACTATTGAATTAATTATAAATCCCAATTCACAGAAGTGAATGCTGCATTTTTGAAGTTCTATTTATAATCACTTAATGCATGGATATTGTGCTTGGCAGATTGAATTCTTCAAATTAGAATTTGTTGGCAGACTGTTGGAATCTTGTCTGAAAGCAGCTTAACAATTTTAAAACTTGTTCGAGTGCCAAAGCAGGGGCTGTCATGAATGAATGAGGTCAGTATTACAAATCACTTTTTTTTCAATAATCTATTGCTTTTCCTGTCCTTATAAATTTCAATTACCTAGGTGGTACATTTATTTCTAGTTTCGATGTACATCTACCAATCTAGATCTAGAGAGATCTGTACCATAAAAACAACACCAAAGACCTCTACTTTAGGCAGACACAAGCCAGTGACCATCCTCATAAATATGATGTTTTGATAGTGGCTGGAAAGTTATTAAGGTCACTTGTGGTTTTGGCAAAGCTGTCCTCGAGATGAGGCGAAGACAAATAGAAATGAAGTTCCTTTAAGCAGAGGAACCTCCCAATAGTGACAAACATGTATTACTAATGAAAATGGTTTTATAAAAATATTCGCAAAACTGATCAAAATTCTTCAAATAAAACAAACAAACTTTTCTCTTCGAAAGTTATTTGCTCAGTACGTTAAGTACTTAAGTAAATTGAGAGTTGTGTCGCCCATATGGATTCAATTTTTAACCAAACATCCGTTCTCTTGGGATGAAGCAAGGAGGGAAAATAACAAAACTCCAAACAGCATTTTGAAAAAACCTGAATATCCACAATATTATCTGTATCGGACACTATATATATCTCTTCTGAATGTTTTTATTTCTAAAGTGTCAGAAGAAAGTTTAAAAAGTATGTATTCCCTCCTTATCGGTTCGATTTTTTAAGAACCGATTCAGAACGATGACGCAACGTCGCTATAACGCGACTCTTCTATAGACACAAAAAACCGTACAAAACGGACGATAGTTCGATCATATTTTTATTGTTAAAAATATCAACTTTATTCACTAGTAAACTGAAAGTGGAAAGAGCCAATACAGACACACGTGCGCGTAAAAATTTGGCGCATTTTTGGCGGCGTTTTTGCAGTCGCCAAAAATACACGAGCATACCTTGTTCTACATGATAAGAATTATATGTTATTGCAATGAAACAAGACCTTTCAGTTTGCACTGGACCTTGTGTCAGTGAGAAAGCGCTGAGCATCTTTTGACGCCAGAAGAAGTCTAACAAACTCGCCCAAGGCGGAGTGTCGCGTGCATAAGCAGACGGATTGATTTGTGTGGGTCGAATGATAAACACGCTCACGCACCAGTTGGTGCGAGGTCCCTGGGTTTGGAAGTTAGTTAGTTAGTTCAACATATTTCTGAATCGTGGACTTTACCTCAAAGTGACTGACGCGATAATATCTTATTGCCACGATAAACACTAACCGAATTTGACAACATCGTCCTAAATTGCTGAAATCTGACCGATCTGACCGTCTGCCATTTTAGTCAAGTATAGTGCTCAACAAAATGAAAATCACAAAACCAAAACCAAAGCAAGGAAGTTTCCATTTAGCAATAATTTAAAGTAATGTTATCATTAACACCGAATGCTCAAGCAAACAAGCGCAAAATATTATCTTCTGATAACCTGAAATGAATAAAAAATCTTTTGATTTTCATATTTGCTTTCATTTTCAAAAACCGTGATTGCATCGTTCCTTATAGTGCTTATCAAAAAATTCTGACAAAACTTGCCTTAAAAATTGCTTTCTTGGTTTCAATGTGCAAAAGAAACGCAAAGTTTTTTAAAAAAACTCTGTCAGTCGAATATTTATAACGCGACCGCTGCATCGTCCCGCTTTCGAATTTGTCGTTTTCCCGAGAGTGACTTGCGTTGCGGGAAGTGTGAAACCAACACGCGCGAAAACACGCGCAGCAACTGAACTTTTCTCCATAAGGTGGCTAAGTTTGAAGTGTTTTAACGAAAATCTCCATAGCTGTTTACAAACGAAACATAGAAAATATTGCAGTGCGGAGAAGCGAGAAATAATTAACGTACCTGTGTAAACGTTGTACAGAATATTCCGAGCAAAAGGACAAGATGCGAAGTTGTCCTGTGGAATGATAACACAAGAGTTGGGAAACGCTAACATTCAGAGACAACACGATCACAAATTCTAACTCAATAGTCTTTCACATCTCTCAAGATTTCGCTCAACTTACCTTCGCCTCATTTTAAATAATTATTAAAGCCGCCAGGCAGAACTAAAACATGAATCTAGCGAGAAAACCAGACTCGCTTGTGAAGAGAAAGAATGGCTGGGAGATTGAGTTCTGCACTTACACCGCCGTGCCGTGTAAGCCTTCGGAAATGCTCAATCAGGCTGGCGCGAAACCCGATCCCAATAGAGGCCTGCAAAACATCTGACAGCTCTTGTGGGTCGTCACGCCCAAAGCCATATCACACATTTTGTGGCAAGGTGAGGCCGTGACACGGCAGATCGGAAGTGGCAAAATGTACAGGATCCCAGATTTCGCACCTCGATTTTCAATAAGACAAATTCTACTGGTAATTCAAACCGCCAGAAGTGCTTTTACCGCGAAGAATGACAGAGTAAACAATTTATTGGCTCATGAAATGGGCCGGGAATGGGACGCCTACCCAAGCTTTTGTACTCGTTCTCGCGATAGTCCAGTCCTGCTGAAAAGCTACAGCTCTTGAATTAATAAAAATACAATAGATTAAGCTTTGGTTTCAAGGCGTGGGAAATTTAACAGAAAAAAATATGCCCTGAAAAGACACCCAACTTTCCCATTGCGAACAATAAGCATCTTCATTTCCTCTGTAGTGATGGGGTTTGCGAGATCTGAATTGGGGCATTTTTTGATCACAGCGCCGTATCACACAGGATTTTTGGAAATGTGCAGTTTTACACCAGCCAGCAAAAATCAACTTTCACTTTTTCCAAAGTAAATTTATTTAGCTAGAAACTTGCTTTGTTTGTTTAGAAACTTCCACGTTTCCGTTTTGAGCCATTATTAGCTGATAATACGACTATTGTTTGAAGTCGGGATTTCCTTGTGGGGTTTTATGACAAAGCTTCAATTTCGCGACCACACACAATTGACAAAACATACTCGCGCCTTAGACAGAGTAAACATCGCAGTCCATATGCCGTCTCTTGCTGTTTTCTTGTTAGAAATTCAAAATAGAATTTCCGACGCTTTGAAAAAGCCTTCGTGACTGCGACTCATACTCAAATTACTCCCGCACTGAAATCTCCTTTACGGTTCCTACCCGCCATTAATCTTCAGCTCTCTGCCCTGGGCGACTGAAGAACAAAAATAAAGAAGTCTGAGCCAGACTTTTCTGCTATTCCCTCAAAAGGCCCTCGATCCTAGGCGTTACCGCACGAAATCTGGTAAACTGCTCAAATCTGAAGCCAGAACAAAGGCTCTTTGGTTTGTAACGAAAATCAATTAGGATTGAACTACGCTCGCATCCCGCTAATCTAAAGGCGCAAGTTTTAGTGGTTTAATAGCCGACGATTTGCGCTTTGTTCTTCATGAGAATTTCTGTGTTTCCTTTCCGGAGGTGCCTTATCTGCCATGACAGGACTGTCAAGGGTCATTCCTTGCAATTTGAGGTCAGGAGAACTCCCGAAAATTTGAAAGCCTCGCGCATTTGTTGGGCAAGGTGACGACAATATCAAACTTAGATTGATTAAGACCCCTGACACATTTTTCCTGTCAAATATGCAGAAACCAGAAGCGTGACGAAACCACAAAAAGTATCACCGCTCCACAGATAACTTTTTTCTGAAGTGCTCAGACACGAGAAAGATCCGGGAAAAGGGAAAAAAGCCCGCGCCCACGAAAGTTATTTCCCACTTTGTGCATTACCTGAGAAAGTCATTCTATATATAGACACAGATAAATACAATTGCTTTATTGATTTGTATTTGGTTTACGAGATAAGAAACGATCGCGGTACTGTTTGTTCTATGTTTTAAAAAACTTCGAAATAGTTCAACGCGCGTATTTAAAAAGTTTTCAATCAAATTATATTTGTAAAGGAAATAAGGGGAACTAGGGTCCCAATAACAAATAAAGAAAGAAACCCCGCGGATGTCCGTAGTGTGTCAAAATACTGCAGTGAGAAATCTCACCTCAGCATTATTCGTGTCTAGAAAAAACGACTTTAAAACTACGCGTGCAGCTAGCTCAGCTCAAATCGGTCGTGCTTCATTTTTTGGCCATTCCTTTCCGTTGCATCCCAAATTCCAGCCAAACAGCCCATCTAAGCTTATCCCAAGACTTCTAAACAATTTATAAATAATTAGATTATAGAATGTTTTACCACCTATAGCTTGAGATCTGTGAAATGTCGGTATTGTTGCTATCTGAGACACTGGACCTCCGCCCATGTGACGCTTTGACAAGTTAAATTTCTCCGTCTGTCAGATGAGTAACCCGATCTCCCGAGGGGACCAGAAAGAAAACCCACTTTCTCAATCGGCGCTAGTGTTCTAACAGATCACTGCTGAACTCCAGGCGTCCCAACACAAGTTCATAATATTTAAAATTATGAGAAGATAGCTGTGGGGCAGGCATCGAATAATCAGCAGTAATCATACATATAATTTATAAAGATGTGGTGAGTGTTGAGGATTTCAGTTTGGATTGAGTTTAGCTGCCAAGTTTCCCCTTGATCCAAAGCAGTGAGATCGTCCTTGTAACTGTTCTCGTCTCGTCTCGTGCAGGCTTCCAGTCAGTTTTGTGGGGGTTCTCCTCGCTGTTACGTTGAATATTGTCTACTCTCCTGTCACAGACGCCTCGGTAAGTTTATTTTGTGTATCTTACGAACCGAACAAACGACTGCAAAATCTCGCGCACGACACGCTAATATCGCGCCCGCCACCCGATCATGAAGAGGAATGCTTCCATAGCTCCACTCGACTCTCGCGTATTTATTTTCAAACTGTGATGACTCTGAATTTCATCCCACAAAAATAGCGAATGAGCTACTCACAAACCGACAAGCGCAACTCAGAAAGTGCATACTGTTTTATTTCTCACATCACGTGTATGAATAGTTTAGGATAATACTTTATTACTTAGTAATTTAGTTTGGCTCCAGCAACCAGCAAAATTGAGTGTATTGCGGGAGTTGTGTCTAATGACTAATGTATTGTAAGCTGAGCCAGAATCAGAATTTACCGTTAACACAGTTCCCAGTTGGTCTGCGTTTTATGTCAATTTCTCGAGAAATTTATCATCATCTTCCTCATCTTGTATATTTCTTGTTTTCAATCGCTTCATTCAAAAACGCAAGTATTCCAAGCTACGACTTAAAACCTCCGGTTGCAACAGAGCATTTCATTCATACTAGCTTAGTTAATAGGGAATTTATTGTCCGTGGGCTGGCAAATCAGTTTTGTCTTTATAAAGCTGCTGTAGTTTTTAAGATATTATTTGTGTTCCGTCCAATATTACAGTTGCCGGAATATATAACCGGGTTCACAACAAAACTCAGATACTGTTTAGTCCCGTATGTTTTGGCTTTTAAAGTCCCGTGAAAGAGTCCGCGGAGGGGGTAGATGCTATATAAAGGAGAGAGCTTGATTGCTTGTCGAGTGATCCACTTCCTACGAGGGAGTTAAAGCCAAACATCACGATAATGCGAATTTCCCATAGTCTGGTCGCACCACATCGTCCTCGCGGCAATTCTTTTGACTCGCGCGCAGTGCATCTGTTGAATTCGTGTAATTCTTGTTATCCGTGCCCGACTTAAGTCGAGAAAATGTTGGCAACGAAATGTTCACAAATTCAACTTGGATCTTCAGTTCACATTAAAATTCACATTTTTGAAATCTACAATCATTTTCAAGTGGGCTATTTTCCGCAAACTGCGCCCATAAGAAGCGATAAGTTGTCACTAGACTCCATGTAAAGGTATGCGCGAACAAAATGCAAGGTTCCCGCGTAATTTTCCCGCGGGACCATGTTTCGCGGGCAAAGCGTGATCATTGCCAAGAGGCTGTTTTCATTGTCAAATTTCTCTATCACGTAAATACACGGGCAAACAAGCTGGTATTTAACGGAGATTTCCCGCCTGCCCTTGAATACACAATACTCATTAATGCCATGTTCATCAGCTCTTGTCAAATTCAAAAAAATTATGTCTAGAGCGAAGACGAGATAAGGCAAGACAGTCTTGAAGACTCGCCGGGTACCGTTGTGTCCAATTCTCTTTGTGCACATAAATTCTGAAAAACGTCTGCTGCGGTACACTGTACAGACAAGGACACATAATGAAACAATCACTGCTTAATTTTTTTAGAAGGAAATAAAATTTTGAAACCATTAGCATTTTATCACGGCCATATAATAAGATCTGTATATCGGCCTGTACAGCCACCAGAAAGCTTGCCGCACCCAGATAGGACACTCTCCCCTGTGATCTTCGGACTCGAAGAATCTGCCATCATAATAAGACTATCTTCGTTTCCGTAGGTAGAAGAGTATAGTTTGTAGCAAAGAGTTTTCTTCATTCCGCATTTGGCCCAAGGCAAAAAACCTAGCCAAATTCTATAATTTCAGGTCACTGAAATATAGCTGGAAACGGAAGCGATTAGATTTGTTCGACAAATGTGAAATAGTGCTGTCTCACAGCATGGCAAAGTGGTGAAAATGGTTTCGTGTAGTTGGCGTTATAGCTCCCAATACTCCGACGTTCTACTGAAGTTTTGCTGTAAGAACATGGCCTCAGCACGTGGTGTTATTGCGCGGCAAGGAACCACAAACACGCAGTTTCCAGCACCCAGTAGCGCCCTGCCGACTGTTCCGTGATTCATACTGACTGCGCGAAACTTCGATGATCTTAAAGTTGTCTACGCCTTGAATTAACGCTAAAACTAACAAGATATCCTTAAAAAAAGTCCCTGAACAACTCCCGTCATTTCCGAATGATTTGCATGCATCTCGCGAGTGTGAAATGCCGTGGTTTTTAAAGTCGCATAAATATTGAAGTTGTGGTCCATATTTCGTGGTATTGAAACTGTAGATCTGTGACAGACACAGCCTCTCGCAATCAACTCCTGCTTTGTGAGGTTCCAACCAATTTTTAAAACAGGGCTCTATCTTGAAACTTTAAAAATCTAGACTTGTGAAAAGTCTGTTTTGATTTTGTATTTGTATTTTTACCGTTAACAAACACTCGGAAAAACTCTGAGAAACGATTTCACTGAACTCTTAAAACGAATCGAAGCACACGATCTTTTCCTCGGGTCAAAACAAGCCCACCACAAGTTCCTTTCAACTGAGCCAGGAAGTTATATTTTCCATTGGCAAAACATCAACAGAAATTGCAGTTAAATGAAAGTTCCTTTCAACTGAGTGGGATTTTGCTTGCTAATATGGCGGGAAAAACCACGGCTTTCTAATCTGTACTTGAACTTATTGTTTCTTAAAACATATTCTATCTTTAGGGGCATTTTTTCGAATTTTTTATTTTAAAACACAAATTGTACGTGATGATCGGACTAATTGAACCAGACTTCGCCTTCATAAGATGGGATTAATTGTAAGTAAACAACGAAGTAAGAATTAACACTTCTTACAGGTCAAATGAACCCACACCTAAACAAATCTAATTCCAACAGACAAGACAGACAGACAGACAGACAGACAGACAGACATTAAGAAGTGGTAGTAGGAAGGTGAAAATTAAGAAACAGACAGACACAGCTAGACAGACAGCTATATAGACTACTGGACAGACAGTTACACAAATTATAAGATAGACATAAAATAATATTTGTAAGCCTATAATAAAAAATTTTTGTGCTTTAAGTAGACATATTTAAAATAAACATAGAATTAAAGTAAGGAAGTTTTTGCACACTCACAAAAAAGAAATATTGAGAAGACTTCACTCTTGAATTTCCCGCAGAAAACAAATTACAGTGGAATGACATTCCATAAACAAATTCTTGGAAGAAAACATTTGTTGTGGAAATGCAACACATAGCAACACTGTGTTTACAGTAACTGTGTATGTCTGAATAAGTTTGTGAAACTGGAACAACTTGTATAAGGCGAGCAACAAATGACAGCTTTTTCGCATGAAATATAAAGGCGCTGTGGCTTACCCAAAAGCTATGGATGAGTTACCAAGAAATACAGTGATGTTTTTTTAAAACACATCCCTATATGGCCCATTTTTCCATGTTATTGTAGCTTGAAATCTAGACTGCCACAGGTCAACTCGGGAAACAGTTCTCTGAAATCAGTTTTTGACAGATCAACAGTCACAAATTTTTAGTTTTTTTAAAGAAAATGAGTACTGACTGAAAGGGTGGAACTTGCATGGAATCACAGAGTAATTTATTTTTGTTTTTGGCTGCCAAATAGAGAAATATTTTGGGTCTGATTCAGAATAATCCTCATGTCTAGTACTTAATTTATCAATTCTTCACTATATGTTGAAGAAATTGAAAGGAAAATTAAAAACAGGTGGAGAGTAATAGGAAGACAGATAAATTGTGAGAATTTACACTAAAATATTGTTCCACATGTTGACTTGAACATAATTAATGTTCATGTGTCACTTGTTCCACAGTGTGTTGGATGCCAGGCCTGTGTTCCAAAATGTATAGGCCCCAAGGGAGACAGAGTAAGTATTAACCCAAGGGGGAGGGGGGAGGGGGGGTTTCCTGATGCAAACTGAGGGTGTTGGCAGGGAGTGTGATGCAACTAGTATCCACAAGTTTATGCATTTTAAGGTGTCAAAAGGTCCCAAGTTTCCACAGGAATAAAATATTCTTACATGTAGTGGCCAAAAGTTTGCTGTTTTTCAATTAACGTTTCATATAGAGTTAGCTGTGGAAATTTTGAACTATTTTATGTATTGGTTTGTGTTGGAGCACAACTTTTTGCCACTTTTCTATTTAAAAAAAATATCAGCTGTAGACAGAAAAGGGTCTCAAATTTTCTCAGTTTTGTTCTCAAAAAGGTCATAAATTAATTTATCTGAAATCTACAGGAACCACAGATGAATTCAGAAAACAATTAATTGAAACTTTGTTTCTTTTTTTCCTTTACCAAAACAGGCATAAACATGTACATGTAATCCACCTTGTACTGCTTTTAAAACAATCCCCAATTTAGATTATTTGTTTTTTTTAAAAATATAATTAATATTATATGTATATATATATATATATATGTATAATTATATAACTCCAAAGATGACTTCTAAACTAGCTGATAAAAAAGGGTAAAATGGTTTTCATATGTCATTGCATACTGATTGCCTATTGAAAGCAGTTCTTCCCTCATATCTAATTAAATTATCTCCTGGCAATAGTTCAAAGGGTATTTCTTTTAAATATTTTCAATCTTATGTCATCAAACAAGCATATGTACAAGGATCATAAAACAGTTGTTTTAAATTTGAGTAAACTATGCTTCAGAAAAACAAATGTTCTTTAAATACTAATAGCATGTGCAATGTTCTGTCAACTGATTTTGAAAATCTGTAGCAGCACTATTCAAGAAACAATCCTCTAAATTTTTTTGTTTCTGAACAGTATAACGCTAGTGATGCTGAAATAACATGTTCAAATTGATGACCTTGAATTCTTATATTACTTGATATTAAATGAATACATGCAAGATGAAAAGTACTTCAATCTGTGAAAGATCAAAAACAGCAACCTCTTTGTTATTGTATCTTCACAAATATTTGACATATTTCTTGCATGAGGTAACTGCCGGATTTGTCTAGAACTCATAAGGAAATTGAGTTATCAGACAAATTCCTTTCATTTTATCTCCACCATTTAAAATAGAATTTAGATGTTTGTTTTTACAGGGAATTCAACTACACTTGGTTGCTGTCTTACTTTTAAAGCAACAAAATAATGATGGAACTGTGATTATTTTAAATCTACACAGCTGTACATCTTCCATTTCGCTGGCTCCCTGTGATCATTTTTTTTTGGACGATAACAAATGATACTTGCAAAGTCAACTCAGTTGTAGTTTTTCTATGACAACCACCTCCATAAAGCCAGGATTGGCAGATTTACACGCTTTTCTTCATAAAAACAAACTATAAGAACACTGAGGTTCAGATTTACCCAAATCCATGAACAAATTAAGAACAATAGCAGGCTCAAGCTCTGTGTCAGATCCATTAAAACCCAATTTTTCAACCAGAACAGCTATTTGTGTATAAAATTCAAAACAATTTAAGAAGAATTTTAGGTTAAATTTGTCACAAAATTTAGAACACCAATCCTTGCCAAAATCATCTGGTTCTTATTTAACCCTTTCAGCCCCAAACACGACAAATTAATAAATGTGTTGCTAAATTGATGATATGGATTTTATGCGATAGATCTAAGTTTATGGATTAGTTTTTAATATGTCTGATTTTTTCTTAAGTTCAAATTTTTATACCTTAACAGTCATGCTGTTATCCCCACCGCCTTAACGTCCAATGGAAGTTAGCAAATCTTTTTTAATTTTTCAACAAACCTTAAAATACACTCTAAACCACCAATATTGGCCAGTATAATTTAAATTCTTGTATTAACACTCAACTATTCATCAAACATGATCAGAAAATAGTAGCAAAAAAGCCAGTTCACTCAAAAGTAGTTTAAACGTCTTATGCTACTGAAAAATTAGACAATAAATATTATGATTTATTTGGATGAGATATACCATCAGAAGTTGATAATTATCAAGGCTCCCAAAGATCCTTAAAAAGCCTTAAAAAGTCTTATTTTGCCCTTTGTAAATTTAAGGCCTTGAAAAGGTCTTAAATTCACCAGACTTTCTGCTTGAGGTCTTAAAAGCATTAAATTTCTACTGAAGTTCGAGTTTTTCTCCGTGATCACATTTTGAAGCTTGCTTCTAAGCAATATATTCCAAATTTCCTGGTTTGATGTTGTGAGCTTTGGACAAGAATCGGTCTTAAATTTTCTAATTTGTAGCTTTAAAAAGTCCTAAAAGGTCTTAAGTTTGTTAAGTAATAAGTTGAAGGAACCCATTGATTTAAATGTATTTACCAAATTAAAATTTTGTAATGTTAGTCTATTTTATGCTGTCATATACTTGTAACAGAACATACAAGTTACAGACACATTTTGTTTTGCCAAAATTTCCATACTTGGAAAAAGGGTTTCTAGTCGCAACCATCCTGAAGTCGGAGAATCTCAGACTTTTAATACATGTGATTGAAAAAAAAATTGCTACAGAATAGGTCTGTATGAACTGAACAGCTGGACCACATCTTCCAAATAATATATTTATTATACCATTTTCTCTTTTTCCAGGGGTTAAAAGGTTTTCCAGGACTACTAGGTTCCCCAGGATTGCCGGTGAGTATCATAGAAACCAAGTCTACAGACTGGGTAGAATACCTCTTGCAGTGTTTATACAGCTGATATATCAAAGATAATGAGAATTGTTTTGGATACTAGACTTGACCCAAATTTGGTGAATAAGACAAGAATATAATTAATGTACATTTATTTATTGTTGTGGTAGCACAACCAGCATACATGCATGCAAAGGAAAAATGGTACAAAAAGCAATAGAAATGACACTGGAGAGGCTCCCAGAATACATCACGAAACAATGACAAGAAGGCATGATAGCAATTTTCTATATTGAACTTTTCTAGAAAAAAAACCCCTGGAACTATAATTTAGAACTTTCAAGTTGTCATGATAATCATATATTTTATTGCATTAGGGTCTATTTACATGACAACTGAGATGAATTTCTTACCGGTCCAAAATATGATTTTGCTTAGTTTGGCACATCATGAACAGTTTTATTCTAGGAAAAGTTTCGTCATGGAATGAAATTTATCGAGCCTGGGATTAACTCATCCAACCAATGCATTGCTGAGTAAGCAAATTTATGATCTGTTACTAGAGTCACAACTATGGTCATTATTATCCTTACCTCCTAATTATAAGTTTACCTGCAGATGAATTACTATCAACAATACTTGATAGACAAGAGGGGCCCAGAATGTATACTACCACATATGTCAGATAAATGCATGACATTTTATCCTTATTTATATAATTATCATAATCCGCAAAGGTTGCCAATTATGCGAATACATGTGTAGCGTAGTGCAGGTGCCAAGTATTTAAAATAAATAAATTAGAAAGCTGCAGTTACAGGTGCAAGTGTAATTAAATAAAACGTGAGATAAAAATGGTCAGTGGTTGAGTTAGGTGGCCAGAGCTGATTTAAAGGATGTGACAGTTTCCTGTTCAATTAATTAATTGTTACTCCAAAGTCAACTTGAGAATTTTGTACAAGATAATTTTAACCACCGAACATGACAGTGATTTTCAATTATAATATTCACCCATGTTGGTCAACTTTGGTTTTACATATTCAATACATGCACAAAAACGACAATCACTAGGTGTTTCAGGATGCAACAAATAAAGTTTTGAATCAAACAAGTAAGTCTTCTTAAACTGAACTTGTCTGTTTGGAGAAGCACATTTCTTGTCAAGCTTCATGCTTTCAAAGTGAGTTGTGATTATAAGCTTAATCATGATTCACTGCAAGTTTAGTCTATTTCTGCTATTCAGTTTTCCTCCTACAGAATTTTGCTTTGCTTTTGCACTTGTAAGTACATTTTAAATTCAAACAACCAAGGTTTTTCTAATAGTTTCCCGAAGGACAAGTGGATTTTAAACTTGTCTTAAAACATGTGTCTGTTAATGGAGAGCAGTGTACTTCTAAAACACCAAACTATGGAATAAAATACATAATTCATCCAAACACTGTCAAATACTGCAAACTTTTATTGTTTTAATGTGCTATGGGCTTTATAAATCTCTTGCCCTTTTGCTAATACACAAGCAGTCCAGTTTGGACTTTGAAAACTGTTTGAACACAATCTACAAAATATTTAGGATTTAAAGCATCATACTAACAGAAAGTTTCTCAACTCACCACACATCTTCCGCTGTTTTAGGGATTTCAAGGACCTGAAGGCCTTCCTGGACCCATGGGATTCAAGGTAAACAAAGACCAAGACATCTGACATGCATGTTCATGTTGCCTCACTGACACTGCCTAGTGCTGGAAACTGTAGGGTAAAATTAGAGACAGAATTTTAGGTAGCAAATTTCAATTCTTGATCATACACTGGAATGATGGCAGCAATGAATCAGCATAAAACACACCTTTACAGTATTCATTATTTTAGAACGGTAAGTGAAATTCCCTCTTTCGTCCGCCATCTTGAATTTGGGCGCCAAATCGAGACAACCTCGTTCCCAAGCAGCGCATGGCACTGGGAACGAAGTTGTAAAGCTGGAGGCTTGGTTACATAGTAGAGTTGAAACCAAAATGGCGGACAGCAAGTTTAGTGAGGTTACATGCAACTGTTCAGTCTTTATGTCCCATTGGAAAAGGTGAGTTCTGTTTTGGGGAAGGCCACTGTTCCTTCCTTTATTTTTTTGTAAATTGAGTTATTGAAAAACAGTTTTGTACACAAAAAACTTGTTTTTTTAACCCTGCATGTTTGTCAGTTTCACAACATACACTGAATGACTGATACAGTGACAGTCTGTCAGTCATACTTTCGACAATCTATAAGAAGGCCTTCCACATATTTTGTCGAAACATTATATCACAAAGGCAGTCATCACATGAGAAATAATTCGCTCTAAATTGATTATGAAGCAAGGCTTTTCAATTGTGTATTTTCTCTCCAGGGCTTTTATAGTACAGACCATATTTTCTAACCACTCTTG
Organism: Parazoanthus atlanticus; assembly: GCA_025448195.2. NCBI lineage: Eukaryota > Metazoa > Cnidaria > Anthozoa > Zoantharia > Parazoanthidae > Parazoanthus > Parazoanthus atlanticus. The sequence goes on along the minus strand of JAOEHT020207400.1, from coordinate 4,186 downwards.
AAATTTTCACCACCAGGGCTCAGTGCTTAGTGCTGAACCAGACTGGGTTTATTTCCTTTTAGATCAACACTGATTTAGGCTGAGATGTTGGTTTTACATTTAACTGGGTTTGCTGCGAATTTTTCAACATTAAGTAATAACATTTTTTATTTGTAAAAGAACTAGATTACATACACTCTCTTTTTTTATAAGAACATCATTAGATGTTCTTAAAAGTGTTCTTGATCAATATATTTTGGAATTGTGTCTGTATAAATACATTCAAACGCTGTTCACATCTAACTCAGTTCACATATGTATGCAAATACCTTGTTACCATCTATTTACCAAAATCAAATGTAAAATTGCACTGCTCTTACAATATTTGGTAGTGGTTCTCCAATCCATTTGCAAAATTTACAGTAATAAACATTTCTTTCTTAGTCTCAGCCTAAGGTATTTTCTTAGTATGTTCTTAAATTTTTGGCCTTTTTCAGCTGTAATATTCTTATAAAGAGAGTGTATTCGTACCTGTAGATCAAGAAATTTTCCTGGTTATGTTTAACTCACCTTCAAACAATGAGCTGCAGGGTAATAATGATACTATATTTACCAAAGTCAACCAAGTAAACTTTTAGCAAAAAATGTTCACTGTTTGTTCAATCGGCACCTTGTTGGCTAGATTCATATTTAAATGATACATTTTTTTTTAAAAACTGGACAGTGTGAATTCAGTCTATTTGGAATTAAGTAAATAAATTAGTTATTCGGAAGGAATACAAACCTACTTGTGTATTATAGTCTGAAAATGTTTATACCTGTATGATTACATGTTCAGGTATCTGCATAAATATTATCAATGGTTGGCCAGTGTAATAATTATAGCAAGTCAGCACATTTAGTTATTCGTCAGGAGTGTCACTAGGGATTGCAAGGGGGGAGGGGTTCATTAGGTGTGAATGAATCCCCTTTTCAATCCCAGATGGTTGAGAATTCTGCTGAAATCACTGAAAAATACATCTTCAGGAGTTGGGACCATCATAGCAATCAAAATTTTCCAAGAGAGCATCACGCCGGACTTTCCCTAGAAGCTTAGTTTTTAATCCCTTGAAAATTGGAACCCAATTACAAAATATTTTATACTTGATTAATGTTTGTGCTAATATTTTCACAGGGATCAAAAGGAGAAGACGGTGACCAGGGATCCAAAGGACCACGGGTAAATAGCAAATAACTTCTATGATAATAAATAAGTTTCTCTTTAGGAGAACACATCTCCCCCTCCTCCCTTCTTAAGATTTTGTGAGCTTTCCAAAATCTCAATTATATTTATAGAATTCTGCTACTTTGATTTCATGAATGTATAATGTTAGTAATAAAAATAAAAATTATAGTTCTTATGTATTTCACCAAGCCTCAACATGTTTGCAATAAGAGTGTAAAACCACAATCAATTTAATATTACAAATTCAAAATCAAAAATTGTAACTACTGTAAAAACTGTTACAAACTCTGCATTAGTTGACAGTTATTCCCCAAAGTGGAAATTATTAGTGATGGATATTAACTAAGCGGCAAATATAATTTTATTTTATACCAAACCAGTGAATAAAGACTGTAAAATTACAGTATGTTTTGCAAATAGTAGTAATGATAACTAACAAAAAGGAAGAAACTATTTTAAAGAAATTTTGAGATATGTTTTCTCATACATGCAGTCCAAGTATATTCATGTAAGTAAGCAAATCACCTTTGTTGCCCGACAGTTTTCTTTTGTGCTTGTAAGCTGTAGTGCTGCAAAGCTGGAACAAAAAACTACTTTTGAAAATAGTAAGCAAATTTTAAGGTTTTCTTTCTGTTTGCAGTTTTAAGCTGCCCAGTTTATAATTATAATAATTTCAGTATCTGAAACAGCTGCGAAGTATCATGTCATGCATGAGTGGCCAGGTGTGATTAGTATAGGATATTCCGAGTTTGGGTAATGAATCAGGATGAGCAAAAGTGTGGTTCACTGGTTTGGTACATACTAAAAAGATACATCATTCTTATTTTACAACAATATCTTATTTAACACTGTGTGTCCCTATTCTAGTTTTTCTTATTTTACTAGTAAAATTCTAGTCAGTACCCCCAGTTTAAATAAATGGACAACTTTGATATTTGACTTTTTGTAGTACAAAAATAATGTATGACTGTGATCATTAAGTATAATTATTTGGTGTTGTTTTATTTAAAATAAAATCTTTTTGTTTTATTTTAGGGAAGAACTGGCAAGCCTGGGTTCCCTGGTGCTCCTGGAATTCCAGTAAGTAACAAGTTCGTTCTCAAAATATGAATAAACTACTACTGAAAAAACTACCATACAATCTGAACATTTTTTAGCATCTTGTATTATTATTTATAGCATTTTCTAATTCCTATTACTGTTCTAGAAAGACCTTTGTTTCAAATTTTGATATTGTAATTTTTTTCCGTGAGAAAAAGCGCTTTAAGATTGTAGATAAAGTTATTGTTATTATTATTATTATATTGTTATAGGCTCAACTTATACAGTATCCTAACAACTTCTTCCTGAAAAAGTCAAGGCACTTATAATTATAATCCAGGACTTGATTTTCAAGCAAAATGAAAGTTTTAAAATACTTAACACAATTTTGTTGAATTTTCTTAAAAAATATAATAATATATTATTCCTGGCACATTGAGAAACTTTAATCACAACTTACTTTTTTAGGGCATGCCAGGACTTGATGGCCCGCGCGGGGAGCAAGGGGTACCAGGTTGCAATGGATCAAAGGTACCAGTAGCATGAGTAATACCATAAAACCTCCTTTTAATCCCCGTCTTTAATAATGCCCCTATTTGGCATCCAAATTTAGCAAAGGTAGCATGAGTAATACCATAAAACCTCTATTAATCCACTCCTCCAATAATTCAACTTCAACTTTCAACTTTATTAGACAAATTAAATGAAGTAAGACTTTACAGTTTTTCCTGGCAACCGCAGGTAGCATAGCTAGCTAATCTAGGCGGGCCAGGGTAATTAAACTGTTAACCATTATAACCCACCCAATATTTGTGTTAAGCCCTGGGGCTCCCATGTATCCTTAAAAAATCTTAATAAGTCTTATTTTGTTCTTTGTAAATTTAAGTCCTTGGAAAGGTCTTAAATTCACCAGAATTTCTGCTGAGGTCTTAGAGTTTATGCATTAAATTTACACAGAAGTTAGTTATTTTTCCCATGATCACATTTTGAAGCTCACTTTTAAGCAATATTTTCCATATTTCCTGGTTTGGTTTTGTGAGTGTTTTGTCAAAAATAGTTCATTTATCTGTGGCTAAATGTTCAAAGCGAAGCTGAATGCCAAAGAGCTGATAAATGGTTTCCTGAATTCCCCCAAGAGCATGATTTGTATTGTGGGTATGAATCAAAAGGATGTGAAATTTTGTTTTGCATAACAGTATTTAGTTAACGGAGTAGTCCAAGGCAATCATTGTGGTCTACTTCTCAAGCATTGGCTTTGTTTTTTTATAATGTTATTGTTAGATTTGTACTGGAGTGTAGAATCAAGACTCAAAATATTGTATTGTATTGAAGTGTATTAAAAGTTGGGTATTAAATTGGCCATGCTTGCTTGCTAGACCTGCACCGCATTACAGTTTTATTGTAGAAAGGGGGTGGGGGAGGGGGATGGGATACAGGAATTGGTCTTAAATTTTATAATTAATTTTGTCATGAGCTACAGGAAGCCTGAGCCCCTATCTCAAATTCTTTTAAGCTCCGCTCCTTTTGAAAAGAAAATAATGTATGAGTTGGAAGTGTATAGAACGATGCTTTTGCATAGTAAATTTGGATTTTTCCAAAAGGCTCAAAATCAAATTATAAACCCTCTGGGGCTTTCAAATAGAAGTTTTACAGTATGTATACAAATCTTTTTGAACAAGTTTTGCAATAAGTGATTGGATTTTAAGGTGGTGCTACATGAAACAAATAAAAATTTCGCGCAACGTTGTTCTGAAAAAATTCGAATTCATGGAACGTAGCTTGCAGCATGATTTTTGGCACATTCATTAAAGTTTTCAAGTATAGTAGTTAGTTTTTAAAGCTTATATTTTTCACATTGTATTTTTAGAATTGTAATTATATATTTATAGAATTGTAACTTAGGATATGTACCTTTTATCCTGAGAAATAAAGATTATTATT
>JAOEHT020207322.1:0-11140 GCA_025448195.2 Parazoanthus atlanticus | reverse complement strand
TATTCTTCCACCCCTCCCCCCCCCCCCCCGAAACCAAATGGTCGGCCTCTTATAGCACTAGCCGCGGTTCCTGTTGCATTCAAGCTGCGTGTGGCTGAGATGAAAAAGCGAATGTCGCTTCGGCTACACTGCAGTTCAACTGAAATATACAAAATCGAGGTCGAACAGGTCCGTCCTTCCACTTATTTTAAAGCTGTCAGTTTCGCGTTTCTTGATCGGTTATATTTGACAGTGTCTGTCTCTCTGTCTTTTGTAATGTTTGTCAATCTCTCTCATTGGGAGGACGTGTTTATATGTGTCAGGTGAGTCCAGCACTCTTGTGAGCCATTGCCAAATATACTCAAGTAAATAGCCTCCTTTGTGTTGACTTGGAAGTAAAGTTGACGCCATTTTAAAGTCACTTTATGTTTGACTTGCAAATGAGAACAGTATTGTGGCGACGCAATGTAAAGTGCAATATCACGTTCGTTATTATCAACAGTGGCAATCGAGATCATATCAGACTGATCAAATGGTTGAGAAATTCTCTTTCCTGCCAAGCTTCCTGTTTCATATTGTCATGTTCGTGACGTCTATTTAGATTTTGTCTGTGTGAATCACACCTGATAATCGTTTCTAATAAACTCTAAGATTCCGACTCAATAAACTAAACAAAAGCGACAATTAATGACGCCTCTCAACTTTAAATGTTGACATGGTTTGCTCGTAATGTTTTGCTAAAGCGGCTTACTTTTCTAAAAAAGTATGATGCTATTGAAGTAGCTGAAAAGAACAGAGCCACCTTTTGAATTTACATAATTACTATCTCTCAAGTCGTTTTTTGGAATACAACTGTTCACTGTTTTTAAACTTTGCAGCCTAACGTTTTTTCCCTACAAAACCCAACAGCTTTTTAAAATTTGCATGTCAATTATCATGACTTTTAACACGCATTTGTGAAGCGCCTTGCTCATAAATTGGATAAGCGCGCTATATGAACTGTTCCTCATATTCTTATTACTAGTTATTGTAACTGTTATTATCATTCAGTTTAAAAAATTCCTTCCCAGTTTGATTGGTTGATTGATCTACAAATAACAGCTAGCAAATACTAGTTTGTTGCAAATCATGTTGTGCTCATGCGCAGTCTATGAATCTATCCTTTGCTGATTCTATGAACCGTGGGTGTGCGGAACATGTCGATGTCGGAGGCTTACTTTTCAGAGTTTTTTTGGGGTCATAAACGTGTTAAGAAGTCGGTAGTTGTTGGTTAAAACCGACGTACGTTGAATGATAAGACAATTATTGGACTCGGTTATCACAAAATATCGTGATTTTGCGAGTGTCTCGCAGATCAATTATTCAGTTGCCTCGGTAAATTTAATTGATTGCTCCCCACTGACAAATCACGATATTATGTTATATATTGTCCAATAATTGTTAAGTATTACTACTATACTATTACAGTTACTACCACTATCACTATCACTGTTACTGTCACTGGTTGTGTCACTGGTTGTGTTATTGATGTACTGTCACTTTTTCCTTTGTTACACGGTTACTGTTTCTGTTCTCGGTTACTGTTTTCATTGTTACTGACACCGTTTCTTTTTCTGTTGCTGTGATCTTTGTTACTATCACTAACTGTTTCTGTTGTTGTTGTTGTTGTTGTTGTTGTTGTTGTTACTGACACCGTTTCTGTTTCTAATTCTGTTTCTGTTGCTGTGGTCTTTGTTACTATCACTGACTGTTTCTGTTGTTGTTGTTGTTGTTGATACTGTCGCCGGATCCTCCACTTATAGTGTTATTGTGATTCTAACTATATACTAGATTGTGAGGTCGAAATCACTGAATTATATTCTTTCGATAACTTATAATAATTGGGCTTACAGTTTATGAGGCCGAAGGCCGAGTAGCAATATCTAATTTAAAATTTACTAGTTGTGTTGAATTGGCATATCAATTGCAAGAAATATCAATTTGTAGGTTCAATTTACTTCCTCTGATTTATGGGCATGGTTTATTTGAATTATGGGTAGATATAGTTAGTGTGACAGCAGCATTTGGCGATTGGCGTTATATCTCAGTATTACAACAATATTTTATTTCTATAAACATTTTTCTAGCTAATTATTATTGTTATTAATATTATTATCATCAGTTATGACATTATTGTTGTTATAAGAATTAACAATATAAATTTCGCCGACTGCATGCTTCAGTTACAGAAATTTTAAACATGAAGAATATTTGTCAGTGTACTTTAAAATTTATTGAAAGCTGAGCAGCATACATTTGAAAAATAGTAGAGTCTAGGGACAAAATATCAAACCTATTAGATGGTAAACTTATGCGTATTTATACTAATCATTCAGTTTTCTACAAATAATTTCCAAGAATATCATGAAATAGTAGTCAAAATTCACGGCGTAATGAAGAGACATATTATCGGGCATACTATACCTCGTTAAAGGTGACGCTGAGTGCTTTAGTCGCAAGCTGAGCTAACTGGCTGGAACTGAAATACTGAACTGAATTATTATCATCAGCAAGAAATACTTGGTTAACAGCTAAGACTTGCTGAGATCAAAATCCAATCAGAGATCTTAAGCACTTTCAGACCACTGAAGAACACTGAATCACTTAATCCTCACTATTTTCCCGTTTATAAACCGCTTCTCCAACTTTCTCCAAGTCTCTACTTCAAAGAAATCTTTCTTTCTCATGTTTTCTAGTCATAGATTCTTGCACGCATCAACGACACCAAGATACCGGCGACCGTGGGCTATTCACCGAGACAGACATTCCTGTTTTAAACTATGTTACTCTAACCCCGTGAATTGCTGAAGTACTTACTTATTTTTAAAATATTTTTAATTTATTCAAGAAAAAATCACATTTATTATTTTTAAATCTTCATACTTTTATAAAATTAATTGTTCTATTAGTATTTATTGCTCACTGTTGTGATTAAATTATAAACGAGGATGTTTTCAAAAAATGTCTGCACCTATTTTGCAGTCCGACCTGCCATCCTTAGCGCCCGCCACTTCCGATCAACATTATCAGAATTGAAAAATACTATTATTTGGTGAAAGAATTTCAGGATCCCTGGTGCGGTTTCAAGTCCATGTCGCGCCACCAACGCTTTTACTTACTAAGTACAGTACACCCAAGGGGTCACCGAACTCAACTCCAATTTCATATTTCTATTTTAGGATATTTCACTTCGCTTCGGGTAGTGGGTGTTAAGCCGCCCAGATCAAGTTCTTTCTGATAAAGGTCAAGTGAGCAGCCCTCTCCGTCGCCCAGTTTACTCACAATGAACTCATGACAAAAATATTGAGAGGGCAGTATGCGGCAAAAACAATGATTCATTTACAATGCTATTTTATAATTGACATCGATTTGAAGGCAACGAGAAGGTATAGATATTAGCATAGTCGATTTCTGAAGAAAAAACGTCGACGAAACTCAGTGCTGGCTATCTGCCGGGATATTTATTTCTGGTACTGAAAAGCGATAGTCAATGGCCCTGAGCCGAGATTCCGCAATCGAAACCATTCTTCTCCGTGTAGGAGTGACGTATGTTTACGTCTATTTCCGCTCCACGCCCTAACCTTTTAATCACAAGTGTCAAACTATGACATGTCCTCATTCATTGAAATACTGAAACGGGTTCCATTCATTTCGCAGGGATAATTACTCAAAGCGATTACAACAAGAACGAGTTTGAAGTAGAGTTGTGCGTCAAGAGCTACCGACACTTTGAAGGAAAGAATCAGACACTGTGGCTTCTTTTTAGAAGCTTGAATCTCTGTCACGGTCATTCGTGATCGTATTCGCTATGACAAGTTGCACAACAAGATCGAGAGTGCAAATGGAGTGTCATCAACGGCTATCTTTAGTCGTCGCCTTGTGCTTCATATTTCCACTACATCTGACATCAGGTTAGTACAGGCAAACCGTAGAAAACTTATGAGAAGTGTTCACGACTGAAGTCGCTTAACAATCGACTTCAGTTTAGACTCACTCTGTCAGTCTGTGAATTCATTTCTCGCTCCTGATTTATCGCTTGTTTGTATAGTTCGTAAGCTGAAGTAGTTTTTGCCTGAGGATTCGTGCGGTACGTTACATTCCGCTGCACGTACTCAGATCTTTTCTTTTTCAGGGTGTCTGTATAGTAAATTATACCAGAAGGCATTGTAGGGATGACAGATGATCTTAAACACTAAACCTTGCCGCCAGCCGGTTAACAAACCAGAAATCAACGAACTTTACTAGTGTCACTTAAAGTTGTTCATTTCACTCTCATGTCATAATTTGGTGGACGTTCCTAGTTTTAGCTAAGTTCGTTTTCACTTTCTGCAGTGTAGAATATATCCAAGTTTTCCACTAAACGAATTGCGTGTCCTTTCCACTAGTTTTTTCTTATCTAACCCCAGGTAAGATTTGATTCATTTGCTATGCTCTGCACCACAACAACTGGTACTGTATTTGCATGATATCGGGCGATAGCAAAGAGCAACGGGCTACTGTGAAAATATTTATAGTTGCACAAAAGGAACTTATTACGACTAATGAACTACCGTAAGTGGTTTCTCAGTTGTCCGGAGAGTTTCTTTGCTTTTTATTGAGCACATTTTCTTTCCAGTTACTGTAATTTTGTTTTATTTCGCGTGGGAGACCCTCGTGCTATGAGCTGGCACAATTCCCTGAAGGGACATAATAACAAATGAAAGTAAAAACCACCATATGGCCTTAAAATGAAGTCGGCGTCGGGATTTATTTGCTAATTACAACAACAGTAACCACATAATTATGTGCAGTGTGATTTATCAAATTTCTCAAGGAATCGTTTTCGCTTCTTACATTCTTCTAACATTTTTGGGGGGATCACAGTAGATCAAAGTTGTCGATAGCATTCAGCGGCTTTCAGTTTCACTCGATCGATACGATTGAGTAAGTCTCTTTACAACACAATACACGTGGTTAATTTCACGTTTCGTTGATCTCTGATCCGGTGTTTTAGCGCGTCAGCTCGAACTTTCTATCGGTATCAGTTCCGGTAACTCCTTGCCAATTATATCCAAAACGGGAAGTTAAAATGAACGAAACACACGACAATTTAGTTTCAATGTATATTTTGAGCTTTATAACAGTACATACCATTTGCAGACTTAAATATGCAGAGATAACCCGAACATAATTCTTTTTGTACCGGAAGTACAATACAAAAGGCTGTTATAATGACTTTGTAAGGTTCGAAAACTAGTTCAATTTTTTTCTCGTTCTCGTACTAAAAGTTGTTTCATTTGATGCAAAAACGTCAATTTCTAGCGATACTGTAATCTGTGCTTTTGCAGTCTCTGAACAAAGGACAAAAACTTGACAACCATGAGCAAAAAGATTGTTATGTACTTTTCGTTTTATGAAAAATCACTTAAAATTAAATATGTATTCGATTTTCGATACTGGCGTGGCAGTGCTCATAATGAAATCTAGAAATGTACACATTTATAGAAAACACTCTTTTGATCTTGGTGTTGCTCCAATTTAGTTCCCGTTTGAGACCAGCTATGTTTGTTCTTGCTGTTAAAAAAACCATTAGAGATAGCTTGACTTAAGAGATAAAACACTGAATACAAGCAACAAAAACCAACACTGATCTATGACAGGATATCAGTTCTCGTTCTAGAATGCAAATTTGTATTAACAATGAAATGCAAGTTTTCTGGTGGGTACATTCGTTATTGTTATACTAAATTGCTATAAAGCTCAGGAAAGAATAATGCTGACGTTTCAATCAAGAACAACTTTAAAAATCCTTACCATTATTTACTAATTAATAGATTTAGTGATTTTACAATCGAAAGAACGGCAAAGATGAAAGAGCGACGTTTCAAGAAGATATGAAGCCTTTTTAAACCCCACTCTGTGACTTACAAATGTCGTGCATCCGTCAACACATTTTAAAATATTTCCCGAGCTTACAGCTCCAGATGATATCATGTTCTTTTAGCATGCAAATTTGTAGTTACATGCACTTATAAAATTACAATGAAATATCTCTAAGTCTAAATTGCTATCAACACCTCAAAAGAACATTCAATGTAAAAGTTTAAATCAGTCAAGAATAACTATAAAAGTTCGTACCGTTTTGTTTCAGCGATTTTGATGAAAACTAGCACAAGAAAAAAAAAATATGGTCGCAAAAGAAAGAAACGACAAATGTCGAAACTTTACCCGTGATGTCGTGCCAGTGTCTAATTAATGTCGTGCATAATACAGTATATACATCCACATCTTTCTTGTTCTGTCGTCCGGCCTTTTTAAAACCTAATGTGAGATTTTACTTTTTTGAAAAGAGTTGCGTACTTCTATGGACAGATACGGACATAAAATAACAATGTACTACGTTGTTAGCTGATGATGATCTCAATCTCTCAAACTTTATTTTAACATGGTTAAAAACGTCAGTATAATTATTTACAGTTTGGGTTAAAAAAAAACTATAAATACTGTTTTACGTGTTTGCCGTGTGGGTGCCCTTTGATGAAAGTAAGTCATCGATGCCCTTTTTGAAGGACTCCAGGGATAAATGCTCACGGTAGCTCAGATGGAAGTCCGTTCCAAAGGACAGCCCCAGAGTACCCAAAGCTGCGCTTCATATAGTCGGTTCTTGGTTTGGGTACCTGCAATATGTTCTCTGAATTTCGGATATTATAGGGCAATTTGCGACCAGAGAACATACTCTGCATATATAAAGGCGTTAGATTATTAAGGGTCTTATACATTGTAACCGCCTTTTGCTTTGTTCGACTACATGTAACTGAGACCCTGTCCCATCCAAGCATATCAAGAATAGGACCAGCACTGACATCATGGATGGATTTTGTGACTATTCTTGCAGCGCGGTTCTGTAATTTTTGTAACTTATTACTCAGGTGTTGACTGAGGACATCCCAAACACTACTGCAGTAATTAAAATAAGCTCGATCAGGGCTGATGGTGACAATAAAGCTGAAAATCGTGCGACGATGCAATTGACGGCTGTGACAGTTTTTGTAGCGATGAGCATTACTGCATTATATTTTATATTTATAGAATGTTTGATAGTTGTCGCTTATGCCGAATTGCTGAAGGACGTTTCCTTAAGTGATCAGAAAGGAGGGAAGATTCTGCTAAGATTTGACAGTAGCTGGGATACTGTGAATTTTGATGTGTTATTTATGAATTAATAATAAAGATATTGCTATTATTATTATTATTGTTTTTGTTGTTAGGAAGCTTTAAGATTGCTTGATAATGATATTATTATATTTTTGTTGGTAAAGAACGACCAACTCCTGCCTTGCACGACTGCTAAGGCTGGGAGGTCATTGTATGTTTTAATGAATCTCATGAGTCAACGATGGAAATATCAAAATTTCAATCTTTTCAATTGTGTAGTTCAGACATATGACCAGTGATGCAAAACACTTTCATTGAACTTCAAGATTGTTTTAAATACATGAACAGTGCCCTCAGCTAACAAAACCTAATCTCAGCCCCAGTTGTTGACCCTAACCCTAACCAGTCAGTGAGTCATAAATCATGTTTTAAACTGTGGTTCCAAAACCCAAACTTAAACCTAACTCTAACCTGAAACTCTAAACCTAATTCTAACCATACTTTCATCTTTTCATCGAGTCAATTGAATCCCAAAACAAATTGGTTGTTTTGAAAGTCTGCTAAATTTGTGTAGCTTTTTTCACTTCTAAACGTTGCTGATTTCCTTCTTTTCAGCTTCGCCAAGTCTTCTCTCCACTTCTAGAAAACAGTGGGAGATTGCATATTTGAACTCTTCGGTGGATTTTGATTGTCGTCTTACAGACTCCAACCTCGACGTTGTTCTACGCCATTCCAGTTTTGGCGGCAATCCTCACGAACGAGTTCCCGATGGAAACAAAGTGACAAAAGCTGGACAGGTTTTTACAATAAATAATCTTCTAAAATCAGACGGTGGAGCATATGAATGCCGATTTGTTTCACAAGGGAGAACTACTGGAATCAAAATTGAATCAGTTGTTGTAGTTCCGGCCAGTTCAGGTACATAAAGTTGGCACTGAATATAGGTCAGTTTAGTAAGTGGTTTTAGGGCTGAGAAATATTAGCTGTTTAATACTTTTGCCATTATTAGTGATAAATAATGCAATTTGCTATAATTATGTCGAGTACTTATTTATAAACACAAAATTCATTTATTAAAATTATCTTCTCTATTTTGTGAAGAAATATTTACTTAATTTTGCCCTCCCTCCCTTCTTTCTTCCTCTTCTGTCACTCATTCTTCCCTTCATTCCGGTATCTTTCCCCGCGAGCCTCTCTTCCCTCAATCAAAGCAACTGTTTTGGAGGGCAGCTGTGCCTAATCAAAGCTACTACCATATCCCACCACAACGACATCACATCACATTATTCCATACCATGCTACACTATGTCATAAAATCAAACTGGTCACACTATGTCATACATGCCACACCGTATCAAACCGCATCCAAATTATACCAAACCATACACATGGATACCACACCATACATGCAACATCACACTATATCGTACCATACTATACCACAGCACACTACACTACAATGAACTAAACTACACTACATCAAACCATGCACACCACAACACACTATAACAAACCATACCATACCATACCATACTATACCACACCATACAATACCATACCATACTATACCATACCATACCATACCATACCACAGCATAGCATAGCATAGCATAGCAAAATCATACCAAACCACACACATGGATACCACACCATACTATACACATCGATATAATATACCACAATCATATTTATTTATTCATCATCCTCGGAAACCCAGGGCGTCGGGAAGGGAAGACGAAGGGAGGAAAACAAAACGCGGAGGGAATGGCGAAGAGTGGTAACTTTTGCTCTCCCGATGCCCTGGGTTCCCGAGGATGATTGTTCATACCATACCATACCGCCGGATGCCATATACATGGATACCTCCATCATACTATGTCCCACCATATATTATACCATACGTCTCAAACCTCTTCCCTCCAGTTTCTACTCTCTTTCTTTCTGGCGGCACGTCTACTTGCTACCCCGTCATTCTCCTCCTTTCGTTACGGTGTACTCCTCTCTTGTCACTCCTACTTCCTCTTCTTCCTTTCCATCTTCCCCCTATTCTTTCTGAAAACCAAAACAAACCAACTACAACAATATACTCCACACAAAAAAACGCGTCCGAGATATGAACCACGACAGCACACAAATTATAATCATCAGTAATCATAGTCTTTAAACAAAGACAACAAGTTTAACGTACTGTTTTAAAAACCTATGCAGTTATTCGAGAACAGTGCATGTTGAAAGTATCTCAGTTCTCGAATAAAAAGCAATTTTTCTAAAATTTGTTCATAATACTGCAATGGCGAAGATTGTGCACTCTCGAATGACAAAGTCTCGGCAGCACTTTGTTACTGTTAGTAACTTCTAGTCATAGTCATAGCCTTACATGACAACAAGTTAACATTGTCGTATTTGTTCGTTAGCGGTGGTTCCCACCAGAAGCGTAACTCCCCAGCGAAGTCTAATCGTTCACGCTGGAGAACGCGCCGCCTTTTCTTGTCGAGCTTCTGGTCGAGGCATCCTGAGTGTGAAGTGGTTCAAGGACAAGAAAGAATTACCATCAGCATGGCAAACGAAAACATCGAGTAAAGACAGCTCCGTCAATAATCTGCAGATTAGGAAAACGAACAGGTCGGATAGTGGGGAGTACGAGTGTCGGGTTAGAAACCACGGGAAGTATCAGGACTATTGGCCAGCACGTGTCGAGCTGCTTGTTGGTGAGTTGCTAATTCGCCTCAGAAACAAATATCTTTTCATCTTTTATTGAAAACTTTCAGTTGCCCTTTCACAGCTCTTGAAAAGTAATTTAGCTTTTCTCTGGGACCGAGGCTAAGGTAATTGACTTGGCATGGTTGACTTTGTTCACATTATGCAGACGCAAGCGCAGACACAATCGCAAGGGCATTCGCACTAGGGACGCATGCGCAGTTCTTGGTTTGCGCTTGCACTTGATTTACGTCGATTCATGAAACAAGCGCAACTGACATGAGTACTGAGTATGGCGCGTTCAAGAAAATGGAAATTCGTACTTGCAAGCGTCACCTCACCGACTCACTTGTTTTACATTGCACTTGCGCTGTGTCTGTAGTGTGAACTAGACTTCAAAGATGGAAACTGGCTGGCATAACAATAATGATTTTTACATCAAAAGTAAGAAGCATGATTTTTATCAATGCCAACTCAACCTTAGCCCTGATATCGCGTCCTAATATAGGAACCGCGAAAGGTATATTCGTTGCGATTGGAAAAAAACACATGAAATCTCAGAACAAACAAAATAAAACTAAGGTAGTTTGCATGGTTCTCATCTGGTTCAAAAGTTAGGAAACGTTGGTCATAGCAAATGCTAACGATTTTAGCAGAAAAATAAAAAACCTATACAATTTTGTAGTTAAGTGATAAATTGTGGCGGGCTTTTAACTCTGAAGTAAAAATAGTCCCGTTTTCTAGCTGTTACCTAGTGAACACACTTGGTTTAAAGTTTCTTTGCCGTGTTATTGTGGAGATGTGTTAACATTGCTATTTTGCTATTTTCGCATGTTTTTCAGACTTTGATTTTGTGAAAAAGAGTCCGTTGTTTATTGTCAAGATAGTTGGCGACAGTATGACACTCGACTGCTCGGTTTCCATTCCAAACGTCCTGGTCACACTCTGGCTGCAAAAGATGCACACTCCTTTACATCAACTGAAACCGGATGGAAAGAAGGTGACACAAACGGGTCAAAATTTCACTATTAGCCAACTTACATTGAACGATGCAGGACTGTACAAATGCATAGCAACAAGCAGTGTGGGGCAATCCATCGAAAAGTCAGTCAGGTTCATTCCATCGTCAGG
Organism: Parazoanthus atlanticus; assembly: GCA_025448195.2. Classification (NCBI taxonomy): domain Eukaryota; kingdom Metazoa; phylum Cnidaria; class Anthozoa; order Zoantharia; family Parazoanthidae; genus Parazoanthus; species Parazoanthus atlanticus. Next base: position 160 of record JAOEHT020207322.1, on the reverse strand, counting down.
TATGTACCGAATCTCGTCTATTGCCTTTTTTCGAGATTAATTGATTTACTGCACAGCATTAGCGATCTAATCTAATTTAAATAGGGCAAGAGAGAGAGAGAGAGAGAGAGAGAGAGAGAGAGAGAGAGAGAGAGAGAGAGAGAGAGAGAGAGAGAGAGAG
>JAOEHT020207232.1:0-11141 GCA_025448195.2 Parazoanthus atlanticus | reverse complement strand
AATTGTATTGTATTGTTAAGAACCGAAGGGTACAAGCTACTTCGCCGATACCAGTGAGCTTCTCATCAAAAACTAGAAACCCAAATGATCTAGAACAAATGATTCGTACACAATGTGTACAGGATGGATATAGGCTCGATTAAATAATCACGTGAGTCGAGACGAAAGGAGGAATAAATGCAAACTTTCATTGTTATTCAACTTGCCAAAATATTTTTCCCAACAAACAGTTAATAGTTTTCATGCTTTTCTTTCACTTTACCAACATTTGCTAGCTGTTTTAAATCTAAATTTTCTTTTATGATTAATTGCGACTAAACACAACTCGATAAACAAACCTCGCAAATAGACATTTTCATGTCGTGTTGTTTGTACAGACAGGGTGAGATGAGCCGATACCTCAGGTAAACAACTCCAAAGGGTGGAATTAACAACAACAACTACTACACACGCCAGCGCTTTTAAAGTATTGAATATTAGAATACTTAACTCTTTTAGTTAAGCTCTCCAAAACAAAATTAACAACAAAAGAACGTAACTTTACATGAAAATCACAGTCAAAGGTAAAGGTAACCTCAATCATGCATGTAGACGTCTTTGAGAAGCGTAGAATCTCAAGTTCTTGGTGATCACTTTGGACCTCTGATGCATCGGTTTCAGCAAAGTAAATGGAATAAAAAATAACTTTACTTCTGGCCATGTGCTTTGTAGGATGACATTCTTTCATTAGAAATTTCAATCCGTTTGGTTAAGGTATCCTCATCCCCCCGCCAAAAGAAATCCCAACTGGAACATCCCCGAATCACTTGGAAGGTATTGACTTTACGCTACAGCTTTCCTCCAGACACTATACATGTAAGATTGCTTAGAAGAAAAATTTGACAAGTAAAAGAACGAATCCTTACAATGCAACTCACAGGAAAGGTAGAAACGGTAGGTTCAGACTTCTGTGAGATGCGTAGAATCTGAAATAAATCATTAATCAGTTCGAACCTCTAGTGTTTTTAAATTTTATGGTTTACACGATGCACTGGGTACCGTCATCAGGAATCTGTGTTGAGTTTTGTGCTGCATTATTGTTGCGAGTGACGTTATAGACAGCAGAAATGAAATGGTAGATTAGAGATTGCTGTGTGTTTTGGCAAGTAATGTTCGTGAACTCAATCAGTGTGGTTTTAACAGTTCAATTTGATAAAATCCTCTAACTCTGTTTTAAGAGCCCAAATGTTTCAGTCGGAAGGCGGAGTACATCTGTAAATACGTTAATTTTTTGTTTTCAAAAGTCTTAAGAATCAGAAAATGTTTTGAAATTTGAAAGATTTGATTACCCCTTCACAGCATTGTACCGTGTTTATCTTGCTGATTTGATGCCATCGGGCCATGATAAAAGAGAGAAGTGAGGAAACGCAGTTTCGCTTAGAAGTAGTTTTTCAGCATTTTACAGGATCGAAACGTGACTAGTTACACAAATATATCATTTTCTGGTGGCATCATTTCCCAAATCATCAGATGATATTTGCTGCATTTACTGAACAAGAAAGGGAACTTCATAGTGATTTAGCACAAATACTCAAAAAAGAAATAGAGGATATAACCTACCTTTCGTTACCAGCTCTCATTTAACAATTAGAAGACAAAATAGTCCAGAAACAATTGAATGGTATACACACGGTGCGCGGAATGGATATATATAGGTTGGATAAGATATTCATGTGAAACGGAGTCGAGATAAAGGGGAGGAATAATAGAATTCACATTGTTATTGAATTTGTAAAATATATTTCCACTGTTACGTGAAAAGTTTTTATGCTTTTCTTGCCTTGGACTACTCGGTTGTTTTAATTGAAGTGATTTTTTTTTGTTATGTCGTAAAAATTAGTTCTACTAATGGCAACAAACAACTTGATAAACTGAAAACGTATTATATAAGGAAAATATATTTTATTTTGCGTGCAGTTGGGACCAGTTTGGAAACAGCTGTTTTTCCACATAAAACTTGATTGATGGTTTTGAGCTGAAAATTACCAGTTGTGGATCTAATCGAATAGCTAGAAATTCAACAACGAAAGGTTTGTATTTAATAAAAATATTTAGAGGTTGAAAAAAATGGAGCTGTAATGTAAGTTACCGGTCATTTGATTGTGAAGTTATCGACTTACAGCAGTTTTGGAAGACAAGTAAGTTTCACATAAAATTGTACAGGAATGCACATCGAGTTCAAGCGTTTTACTCAAATATTCAAAAAGAAATACCATGGACACAACCTACTTTTAATAACGTTACGAGCATTTTACTAAACAGATAGAAGACGAATTTTATCCGTACACGAAAAGGATCCGTGCAAACAGCTGGAGGGTGCCTGGTGGATCTAAAATATTCACGCTAGACAAACTAGGGATACACGGGAGGAACAGATGTAAAATCGTTGTTCTTCAAAATAAGCATCCGTGCACAAAAATGTTACACTGCTTTCTTTCACCTTGATTCACTAGTTGTTGTAAATTCAGTAAAGTAACTAAAAAATGATACATTTGGCAACGGTTGAAGCTGAAGTTCGGTTTACACAAAGTCTTAAAAAGGTGCGTTTTGGCTTGGTATTTAATATGACAATTATTCCACCACGCCTTTTTGGCTATCTATCAGCTCATACCCAAAGCGTGTTTCTGGAATATTTTTTAAGTAACCATAGGTATCAGCTCATCTCAACCTATCTGATCCCAACTACACGCAAAGTAACTATTATCGTTGACAATATTTATAACTTATTTCTTGAAGTTGTTAGTTGTATTTAGAACAGATTTTTACAGCATAACACAACGCTATTAATCCATCATTTTTTGTGCATATAGATCAAATTGCTTCTACTCGTTAAATAAGAGCTGGTAACAACAAGGTAGGTTTTGTCCTCGTTAAGCTCTTTAGGATTTCGGCTAAACCACTTTTGCAGTTGCCTTTTTGTGATCAGTATTTGCAACAGTTATTATCTGATGATTTGGGAAATAATACCACCAGCAAATTATATAATTGTGCAAATAATCAAGTTGCTATCATTCTGAATGTTAAGAAATACTTCTAAACGAAATTACGCTTCCCCACTTCTATGTTCAATCACGGCTCGTTGTCATCAAATCAGCAAGATAAACATGTTAGATAATCATGTTACAAAAACCTTCAAATTTAAAACATTTCCAGAATCGAAAAGGTTTTGATACTGCAAGTAGACGTATTTACAAATGTACTCCATCTCCTGACTGTAACAATCCGGCTCTTAAAACACAATTCATAGGCGATTATAAGGTTCAGCCACTAAAACTACTTTGATTGAGTTCACGAACAGACCTTGCCACAAACACACGGAAATCTTTACCTACATTTTCAGTTCTGCTATCCACAACGTCACCCACAGCAATAATGCAGCACAAACTCAGCACGTTACTCAATCCATATCCCATCGTCTAAATTGTAAAATTACAAAACAATAGACGTCCAAAATGATTACCAACTTAGTTTAGATTCTACGTATGTCACACAAGTCTGTGAATTTCAAAGTAAAGTCGCGCTACTTTACTTGTTGAATTTTTCTTCTAAACAACCTTGGATGTGTTGGTCTGGAATAACGTTGTAACGTTAAGTCAGTACATTGTAAATGATTGAAACTGAACGCAGTCGAAGATGTTCCAGTTGGGCTTTTTAAGGTTATTTGGGGTAGGGGATAGCTTAACCAAACGAATTGAAAGTTTAAATAGAGGAATACCAACCTACAAAGCACATGGCAAGAAGTATAATTGCTTTTTATTCCACTTTCTTTGCTGAAACCAATGCATCAGAGGTCCAAAATGATTACCGTTCTACTTCAGATTCTACGCTTCCCGTCGGCATCTGCTTGAGGTTACCTTTTGCTTTTGACTGCTTGTGAATGTCCAGTAAAGTAATGTTATTTTAGTTGTAAATTTTGTTTTGGAGAGCTTAGCCAATATAAGTAACAAAAATTTTATAAAGAACATGGCGAGTGCCGTTGTTGCTATTTCCACCCTTTGGAGTTGTTTATCTGGGTATAGATTAATCCCATCCGACTATGTTTGTCCAAACTAAACACGAGGTAAAACATATGTTTGTGGAATTGTTTATCGAGTTGTGCTTAGTCGTAACGAAAAAATCTAACATTTTGCAAAACATAAAATAGTTTTTTAATTTAATACAACTAGTGTATCTTGGTGGACGAAAAGCATGTAAACTCTCAATTATCGTTTTTGGAACAAACAATATTTTTGAAAGTTGAGAATAACCTTGTGAGTTTGCATTTATTTCTCCCTTTCTTCTGGACTCCGTAAGCTGAATATTTAGTTTGAGTCTCATGCATCCTGCACACCGTGTGTACGAATCAGTTGTTGTGGATTATTTTGTCTCCCAGTTGTTTGATGAAAGCTACTAACGGCGAGGCGGCTTTTAACAACGCTCTTTGTTCAATACAGCAATGGAACGTTCCCATAAAATTGAAAAAAATCATTTTAATTTAAAATGGTTAGTTAATTGTAGTGGATTAAAAGCATAAAAACTAAAAGCTTTTTGTGGACAAATGTAATATTTTTGTAAGTCGATTAGCAATAAGGGTTTGCATTTATTCCTCCTTTTAATCTCAACTCCGTCTCACAGGAATTTTTAATCCAACCTATATCCATCCTGCGCACCGTGTGTACGAATCAGTTGTCTTGGATCACTTTGTCTTCTCAGTTGTTTGATGAGAAGCTGGTGACGAAGAGATAGGTTGGATCCCACTGTGAAACCCAGTTTGAATAAGGTATAATCGATAATTCAGCGCCGTAATTCTTTGCTTATACAGATGGAACAGGGCGGGAGGATTCTTGTGAAGCTCATTTTCGTCTTAATGTTTTCGGGTTGTGTTGCCGAAAGTAAGAAGCATTTTTTCTGTGCACCACAATCCAGTTCCACTTTCGTTTACTTTGACTGCATGTTTTAGCAAAATTTTTGTTTTCATTTTAACTTTAAAAATTGGTATTTGAAAAAAATTATGCCATCTTCATTTGGATGAGGTATCGTAGAATTTCGTTATTTAACTTAACATTGTCTCAGCAAGTAAGTGATCTTGTCCTCGCATCTTTGTTTTCTTCAGTTGTTGTTCAGCTTTCTAATTTGAGTCTCAAAGATGTTGTAGCTTTATCAACTATTTAAAAAGAAAGAAACAGAAATGTTCTAACTAAGATCATTTTAAAAACCTAAATCAGTTTACCAATAATTGAAATGAAGTTAGTTTTGTTCAATATTACAGCGTATTTTAACTTCCACAAGCTCGAACTAGACACTTAAGCAATAAGAATAAAAAACATTTCTGCTACTTACAATCTTAGTATACTTTGCCTATTATATTTTTTTCTTGTTTTCGATTCGTTTTGCTTTGTTTTATTCTGTTTTGATCTGTTCTGTTCTGTCCTTTTTATTTTGTTCTGTTCTGTTCTGTCCTTATTCTCAATGACAAGAGTTTCAAGCACAGCTTCGCTGGTGATCATTATACTAAAAACGATTCAAACTACCGTAAACTGAAATTCGAGTCACTGTGACATTTTAGTGTTTATCTGCGCTCTAAATCAGTGTATCGAGCACTCTACGGCAATCTTTCCTTGAGTTTAAACAGTGCTCAACAGTAGAGGAGCTTTATAGGATAATTATAAAATGCTAAAAAGAAAAGATTGGCATTACAAGACTGTTTCAAAAGGACCGTGGCGGGTCCTCTCTCTTCAGATGCCGTAGTAAAATTAGGTCATAGTTCCTTATAAAGGTCCCAGGTTCTTAAGCAGGAATTTGCTCGCATGTTTAGAGTACACATGTTCGGTTTACAGATAATAAAGTATTTTTCCATTAAACAGAGATTACAGCGTTTAGAGGTGTTTGAGTAAGGGCAGGCACGAGCAACTATTCTCCAGGTTAGTGCCTTTCAAGCACCAGATATGTTTGCTCAGCTCTGTGGCGTTCTTTTTTCGTTGGTCTTCAAAAGAGGCGGTGTGGTTTATTACAATTTATGCAGAATTAATTATGCAAATTAAAGTTGAGACAGAAAACGGGATTTTTTTGACAAAATTTTTCTAATTTCTTCTTTTCCATTTTATTCTTATGTACAATATATACAATTTCAAATAGCTTAATAAATATTAATGCTACTTTTCCACCCATTCGCACTTACTTTACTTGGTGTGTCAGCTGATCTCACCTTGTCTGTCCAAACTGTTGAACAGTTTTTATAAAACAAAATATACCACTTACCTTTGACTGTGAATAGGCATGTAAAAGTACATTCTTTTTGTTGTGAATTTTGTTTTGCAGAGCTTAACAAAGTTATTGAATTGTTAAGTTACGATACCTTGCTGTTAATTCAACCCCTTCGCACTTTTTTACCTGCGGTATCTACTCATCTCACCCTGTCTGTACAAACTGCACGCGAGAGAAAAATATGTTTGTAACTGCATGAGGTTTGATTATGAAGTTGTGCTTAGCGGTGATAAAAGAATAATGTAACATTTTTACAAGAAAATAAAACATAATTTAACAAAAATTATCTAATTATGGCGAAAAGATATTTTCACAAGTTTAATACCAATATGAGTGTGCATTTATTCCTCCCTTTCATCTCGAACTCGTCTCACATGAATATTTTTAATCCAATCCATATCCATCCTGCATACCGCGTGTACGAATCAGTCGTGGATTTTTTTTGTCTTCCAGTTGTTTAACGAGAAGTTGGTAACGGCGAGGTAAGTTTTATCCCTGGGCTTTTAAAAATGCTCATTGCTTAATTAAGCAATGAAACATTCCCCATGAAATGATAAAATGGTAGCTAATTGTTGTAGGATAAGTGCATGAAAACTATCAACATTATTTGTTTGGACAAAAACAATACCTTTGCAAGTTGAATAACAACGCGAGTTTGTATTTATTGCTCCCTTTTATCTGGATTCCGTCTCACATGAATATTTAATCCGACCTATATGCATCTTGGACACCGTGTGTACGAATCAGTTGTTGTGGATCGTTTTGACTTCTAGTTGCTTCTTGAAGAGCTGGTGCTGTGTCCCTCTATGCAGCCCAGTTTGAAAAGGCGTTTTAACGATGCTTTTTGTTCATATTCAGATGGAACAGGGCCGGAGGATATATGTGAAGCTCATATTGCTGTTGATGTCTTCTGGTTGTTTTACCAAAGGTAAGGACATCTTTTGTCACTTCAGGATCTACATTCTTGTTTAACAGACTTAAAACGGCGAATTCAATCCAGCTTGCTTGTTCTTAAACATGGTGAGAATTTGCTTCGAGAGGGAAAAACTGACTCTCACTAATCGCAGCAATTTATGAGAGAAAATGGTACGAACCGCACTGAATATTTTGTATTGAAGGTAAAATCGAAATTCTTCAAGCTCCAACAAAAGTCAAGTTTTATGAACAAAATTCACATTCAATTTTGTTCCATTGGATGCATATTTTATCAAAATCCATTTTTCTCTTTGATAAAATCAATCCAATTTATTGCAAAACTTCCATATTTGATATTGCCTCCACAAACTTTCACTGTTTGCGAGTCTGATCAGATCTGTTTTCTTTGGTCCTTAGCTCTTCTTTTCGACCGAAAAAAATGTTATAACTTTATTGATTTTTTTAAAGTGGAACTAACTCAAATAATAAGTTCAACATCATTCCACAGGTTGCCCAATAGCTCAGTATATCGCACCTATTTGTAACTGCCATAAGCTTGAATTAGGTACTTAGTTGTTGCTTTTTTATGAAATATATACTGAAATATATCCCTAACTTTTTTCTCTGAAAGCATTTGTGCACAAGCATCAGTTTCGCAATATATCTTTCTTGCATAGTATTCCTGGTTGTTCCCTCCTTTAGCTTGCTTTAGGACAATGATAATTGAAATGGAATAACCTCATCGGGAAAATATGTGCATTCGGCAAGTCGCTGAGAAACATAGCACAAACAAGATGTAACATACCTTTTGTTTTGTTCTTAAGCTTGCCCGAGTGGAGTTCGAACTAAAAATGGCGACTGTTGTGTATTCCCATTTACGTATAAGGGAGTATCTTTCTCAAGTGTATCCCTGCCAGCAACAACAGGCCATTGTGGTGCGGCACAACCTCGAACTACGACAAGGATCAAAAATGGGGAGAGTGTATGTCCAAAGGTACTCTGACTTTGTTTCTTTCACACTTCTTTCGCATCGCTCCGTCAAAATCCGTTGGCCGCGGGAGGAGGAGGCGGGTCATGAAATTGCGTGTGAAAAAATTGCTTTCAAATATTGGAATAATATATTAATTTTTTCTGATCTGATCTGCTCTGTTCTTTTCTGTTCTGTTCTGAACTGTTCTGTTTTATCCTATAGTATACAATACAATACTCTACTGCTCTGTTCTGTTCTGTTCTGTACCGTATAGTGCAGTGCAGAGCAATACAGTACAGTACAGTACTGCACTGCACTGCACTGCACTGTATTGTAATGCAGTGCTCTGCTCCGTTCTGCGCTGCGTTGTTCTTAATTGTTTCTGCACACCTATATTGAACTAAGCTATCGTCATTGATGTAAATTGCAGAAGTTATTTACCTTTGTAAATTACAGAGAACATTTTCAGAGTAGATCTCGTTTATCTTCTCAATACTAAGTAAGTAGAGAAGTTGAAAACTAAAAATGTAGAATTTGATGAAAGCTTGTAAACTTACGAAACAAACTGATTAAACTAAACCAACTAGTGCGATTTAAACGAAGCTACCTTACCATACATCCAACTCGGACTGATTTAGTTAAGGGTACCAATCTAAAATCAGGGGGTTGATTAATTACAATTCTTAAGAGGAATATACAACACTCCCAGTTGTTGAATAGTAGCCGGTTGCTGATTTAATTCTCAAATCATTAGGAACATATATCTATAAGGGAAAATTTTAGCTTTAAACTATCATTAGTAATCTTATGTAATACAATAACAATAACAATTAAAAACATTAACATTAACATTGACAATCATAACAACTTTATTTAACGATGATAAAACACTTTAGAGTTGTCGACTGATAATCTTCCACTCATCTCCAATTTAAACAAGTGGATAACTTCTTGATATATTATTTGGTTGAAGTATAATGATGCTTCTTATACAAGTTATTTGCTACTTTCAGTAGTCAAAGAGCATTTATTAGAACTTCCTTGCCTCAAAGCATGCTTTAACTTTAACTTTATTGGGTTCGTTGCTCAAGTAGAGTGAAACTATAAACAAAGAATTTAAACTAAGATATATAATAGCAACTGGAGCAGGAGACAGGACAATGTCCCAGTTGATGTCCAGCCCCAAGAGAAAGTAACTAACGGATAGTAGAACGTCAAATTAAAAATAAGAAGAAGAAACAAATCAATAAATAAACTGAATAATTAATTAATTCATAACATATAGCCATCCCATTTCCAACATTTATGCTTAGTACAGTGCCACTCTATATATATCCCTTGTATCCCCCACCCCACCGGGTAAACAGAAAAGAAGCTACTTCAAAGCCATGATATCATTTCCGTATCTCCTCCCTATTCTCATTCACACTTGCAGTTTCGTGTTACTTCTCGTTGTTCGGAAGGTTATAAAAAGGAGTTTTAGACAATAAAAGTCTAAAATCCTGCTCTTAAAATGTTGAAGTGAATCCACACTCTTAGTGCCCGTTGGCAGTTTGTTCCATGCGAGAATAGACCTATAAAAAAGGAATATTAACTTCACAATTAGCTTCACTACTAAGAGAATGAAACGCGACTATAACTGTTTCAATTTAGAGTTTTTATCACACACAGACGGTCTTTCCTTCAATTAGCATTGATAACCGTGAAACTGAAATAAGGACAAGAACGCAATTAACGACCTTAGAAGCAGATCGATTAAACCAATTTCTCAGGGGAAAAAAGGAGGGGCTTAATATTTGGCAGAAACATGGTCTAACACGACTTTGTTCATTTTCAGGTTGCCCGAGCGGGATTCCAACTGAGAATGGGGGTTGCTGCGTGTTCCCATTCGTATACAGGGAGGAAAATGTATCCCCTCCTCTATACGTGGTACCCCAACGTGGTGCGCTACAACTTCAAACTACAACAAGGACAAGAAATGGGGAAGATGCAAAATACCCGAAGGTATACTTGAGTTTGCATTTCTATTTTACAAGACAACTTAGGAAATCTGTCGATGGAGACATTGCTTCAAACGTTTTACTCATTTTTAAAACTTTTTGGATTGTCCTCATTCCAGGAGCGTATACAACACCAATTTCCTTGTCACAAGAAAAACAATTGAAAAACGCATAATCCTTTGACAAAAACAATGTCTGATATGGCTCACTGTCTGCCAATATGGCTCTTATTTACTATTCAGTTTGTCTAAAACTCTCAGTGCGTGTTACCATGTCTTGCTTGTATTTCCTTTGTGCAAATTTCCTGAGTATAATATTTGAAACAAACAAGGCTTCTATTTTATTTTATTTTATTTTATTTTTCAGTTTGCCAAAGTGGAGTTAAAACTCAAAATGGGGCTTGTTGCGTGTTCCATTCATATACAGGGGACAATCGCACTCAAAGTGTTTGGGTAGCAATCCGTGGTGCGCCACAACTTCAAACTACGACGAGGACAGGAAATGGGGAAGGTGCAAAAAGCTCAAAGGTAAAATTTGACGTTTCCTTTTACAAGACAACTTAGAAATCAACTGAGAGAGGCTTTACTACAAACGTTTCTTGAGCGAATAAAATTAAAAGCAAGTTATAAATAAGTACTCACAGATACAGGACAGGCGATATTTATTATACTTTTCTCTATATATTTAAAAAATACTAAGAAAAAAACTCAGGATAAAATATTTTGTTACTATAGTGAGCTACACTCCCATTTTCAGACCTGCTCTCCTAATCTGATAGGTTCTTAAACAAGATACTAATGCAATAAATTGTATGTATCTTCGGCAGAACTAACAAGCTACGCGTGTATGCGTATAAGTATGTATATTTATTATATGGCTAGCTAAATTCGCTCATTATGATTGGTCAATTACAGGTCCGTAAGTTACCGTACGGACCTGTCACATTTGCTTTGTTTGGGTTTTGCTTCGTTTTT
>JAOEHT020207150.1:0-11142 GCA_025448195.2 Parazoanthus atlanticus | reverse complement strand
AAAAAAATAATATCCCCCCCCCCCCCCCCCCCAGAAAAAAGAAATCAGAATTCATTATGATCTATGGAAAAAGGTTCGATGCTAGAAGTGGACTGATTTTCCACATCAAGAATAACCGCGCAGCTTGGGGGAAGACTGAGGTTTAGACAGCCGCATAGAAACATACCCTAGGGGAATGGCTTTGCGGCCGTTTCATACAGTTGGCGTTGTGTGGTCAGACTTCAGGGACCGCGGAGCATATTTTGGATTGGGGAGGAAAATTTTGAAATCGCACGAAATGCCTCTAATTTTTATAATCATCGAAAAATTTTGGGGCAGCTAGAGCCCTCCAGCTTCCCGTGCTCCGCGGTCCGTGTCATTCCTGATGTTATTGAAGTCTCGAGAGTAACACTAGGATTTGAAAATAAGCCAAGGGTGCTGACCAGCCAACGGAACAGTTTAAAAACAAAATCGGTGCTGTTATCAAGGGATTATAAATGTCTCCTGTTGTTTTAGTTTCTTTCATTTATTTCAATCATTTTTTGCATCATGTTGCAAGAAAGCGACATAAAAGAAAAGCCATGGAAGAACAACAATAGACGTTGGTAAACTCCTTGCTTTTATCGTTATTTTTAAATCTTGTCAGCTTTACGGTCTCTAACGTTAAGGTCCCTTTGGGCAAAAGATATTTTGAGAATGCCGTTTAATACAGGTTGGAAACGATAGAAAACTCCACCTTGGACCTCCCGAAAGCGGCCACTTAGAGGGTCAATTTACAGTAAACAAATGAGAAACGTGTTGGGACTTTGAAAAGTGGCCGTTTAATACGAGAAGTTTGAAGTCCTTGGTAAAAGGAGTGTTCCATTAAAGAAATGTGGAACAAACGGAAGCATGATGGAAGGGGAGACTGGGTTTTCCACTTTTTCCTCCTATTATGCTGCCGTATCGTTAAAACTCAGTCGGCATATACTCCATGGGGAAATGACATACACGTATCCAGGCAACAAACCGGACAAACAGTTGAAAAGTTTGCAAGTTAAAATAGAAGAAGCAAAGTTAGTAAACGAAATTAAAAGTATTGATAAGCGCTTGCACTCCAGTCCTATGCACTCAATTTTTGTTGAATGGCCCAGTCCCGTTTCCCAAGAAAATAACCCTGACTCCAGGCCTCCTACCTTTGGACAGAAGACTGGGTACGACCAGGGTGCACAACCTCGTACGCAGGGCCTTCTGTGTATTTTTCAAAATGGCGGTTGGTCAACCGCCATTTTGAAAAATACCCAGAAGGCCCTAGGGGACGACCAGGGTGCACAACCTTGCCCCCAGGGCCTTCTGGGTTTTTTCAAAATGGCGGTTGAGCAGCATTCGTGGTATTTTACCTTGGAGTATACAGCAATTTCAAAAAGGTTGTCTCGTGCATGGGTATATACCAAGACCGAAAGGAATTGTGGGTTTTCAAAAAAGAAGGAATACGAGCTTCTACATTAGAAAACTTCAATTGGAGCAAATAGAATAATTCTTATACTGGGGCATACTTCCTTCGTTAGAACAACCCATAATTCCTTTCGGTCTGGGCATACCCACGAGACAACTTTTTTTAAAAAATTGCCGTATCTTCCTGTCGTTTACAACTGTGGAAGCCAGACGAACGGGAGTGGAAGAGGAGGAAAGATGCGTTAATGGCTTTGCTCATTCCCGGCCTACAAATGCAGATCACTGACATTTTCGTTCCCAGAGCTTTCGGTGGCTAAATTCAAAGCGGGTTCCATTGACGTGAGCTGTTACAAAGCCACTTCAACTTCCATTCATTTTCTTGGGAAATCATTGCCCGCGTTGTGGTTGGCAGCGATTTCTCGTAGAGCGCCTCGACACAAAACCGCTGCCAATTATAACGTGGGCGCCGTTGGCTCTGTACGAGACTAAGCTTACAGACATAACATAACATAACATACAAGCGAGGCTTGTGCGTTGTGGCTTCCGTTTCGGTTTCTATCACTTTAATTCCAACGAGAAAACTTTTTCTTCTTCTTGACGCCAATGAAAAACAGTCTTTTTCCGACCGCTTGTAGGTGAGTAAGTGAATTGGAAAACTGTTTGAGATACAGGATATGCAAAACTTTGTTAGGACTGAGGAAGCAAGCGGGTGCGACTCCTCGGATTGAATGGTAAATCTTGACCTGCTCTAGATTATTTTAAGCTACTACATAACATTTTAAAAAATATTTGAGAGCTTTTATAAATTAAACTAATGCTGTGCCCCAGCAATAACACAAACATTTTGAATTTTCGATACGATTAGGCTATCACAACGCGAGATTCGGTTAAATAATGACAAAATGCGCAACGTAGAATTTGTTCAAGGGACGGAACTCAAGTTTCATATCTTCCCATTCAAAAACACCTTGGCGTTAGTTATGCATATTTACAAGATACGTCTTACTACTTACATATTTACAAGATACGTCAGACTTGTTTGGTCTGTCAGTTTAATTTGTTTGCATTGTAAATTTTTTGGGTGGAATAGTGCAAGCATGGTTCTTAATGTTCCTTTCTATTCCTTCCCCACTGCATCAATTTTTCTTTCGTTATTACATGTTTTTGAAACTACGTTTAACCTTTTTGACTATTACTTATGTACATATGCAGTGAAAAAGGATTAAATTAAAAAAATTAAATTAAAAAATATAACGTGCGCTCTGATTGGCTAAGGAACGACAAAAGATGAGCAAAGTTTATATCGGAGACTAAACACACTCATTTCAACTGGCCTATCTTAAAATAGTTTTATCAAGCGGGTGCTTGAGACTATCGTCTGTGACATAAACACTCCGCAAGTTGTGGAGCACTCGGGAAGCAAGGACTCGACGCTCTACAACTTCTGGATTGCCTATATCAGTCTGTAAACGGTACTCCCAGCCGTTTTATAAAGCTTAAATTATGTTAATTACCCCGCCCCTGTTTTTCAATTTTCTGTGCCACGGCAGGTTACTGGTAGTTATTTTTGTTGCTGTTGTTATTGTTGTCGTTAGTGAGCTGGTGCCACAACAACTTTTCAGCTCTCAACCCTTGCACTCACAGGCCGCTAGTTTTATTTCCGTGGTAACTCTAAAACATACCCTATTTTTTCTATTCACATGGGCTTTACACAAAGAAGAAGATTTTTTATTGGTTTATTTTATTAACTTAAAAAGTTTGAACGTTTTGAAGTTTTACTGTCAAGTCCGTAAAATCACGGCCAACAACGTTTATTGTTCCTCAATCTGCACAGTTAAACAATGCTTTCGCTGGCGTGCTTTGTGGTCAGAATATCATTCTTGAATGACCAAATAAAACACATTCCACAAATAATCTTGACCTAATTTTTGTGTAAAATATCTTTATTTTCATAGACAGCTTCTTTTAATTATGAAACAATTTAGACAGGGCTGATAATTTAAATAAGGATTTACACACTGCGATTTGTCGACCCGATTTTTATTAAGATCATGTACAAAACTGATCGGCCTGAAAATCGGGTGGATTCGAAAAATCTGTTGCACTGCGACAGATATTTTTCTTAATAAGCCGATTTTTGTAGTTAGATTTTGAGTCTTATTGGTAATGCAAATACAACAGGTATTGATTGGGCTAAAATTTAACGGCTGAAATCGGACTTACAAACGTAGCTTAAAATGCGATAAAACGCAAAACATTGTTGCGTCACAGGTTGAGACGTATATATAGTTTGATATTTCAAACTTTCAAGTTTCTTTGTTGCAAAATGTGCTTGCGTAACTAAATCCTGACCAGAGCCAATCAAAATCACTCGTTCAAAGATTGTTGCGTGTCAAGTTCGAGTGCTGGAAAATTTGTTGCGGAAAGTAGAAGTTGAATCTATTTGCCTCTATGACTTGCAACAAACAAATTTGTTGCGTGAAAAGTTCGGTTCAAGTGAGTGGTACTGAATACGCTCAACAGCAGGTCTCAACCTAAAACACCGCAACAATGTTACACAACAATGCAATTAAGCTTGTATTACCGCACTTTAAAGAGAGTTTTGAGACATATCTCTCACTCTCAGCCTAAGTTGTCATTAGAATTGTCAGTGAAGTTTCTATAACTAACCAATCTGTTGACCAAATGTCATATACGACATTACTTAGATAAGAGCTATCAGTTTTTCCATGAAGTTGAAGGTCGGTTGTTCTAAAATTTATCTTTCTTGTCTTTATGCAGAACACGTACAGAATTACGGCCGACTGAAGATAGCTTCTACACCGGTTTGAAAAAATGCTAATCCCTTTGATATTTCAGTTAAAGTTTTTGTAAAATATGTAAGTTATAATGCTTTTAAAATATTTTTATATAAACAGCGCATTAATAATCGGTGTTTCACGTGCTACTTTTACATGACCTTAGAATTTTAGGAGTTAGGAATCTAGTTTTAGATAGCAATTTAGCTGGTAGCATTTCACGGAGCAAGTTGTTTTAATTCAGCGATAATTTGTCTTTATCAGAAGAAAAACGACAAACGAGGAATATGATTTGGTGTTTTATATGTTAATCACCCGTAATCCATCACCAGAAAACCTAAGTGTTAATGGGAATTGAAATATTTCAGTTTTCGCGATAAAATCGGGGTTTTTTTTCAATTCCACTTTTAAGCCGACTATGCATCGCCTTTGTAAATAATTGATAACCAGCAGAGATTAATCTTCTACGACGTTAAAACTGAAACCCAAACAACGGATGTTCTCCCACCACTTAGGCCATAATTTTAATATTTGATTTTTGCCTTGCTGAAAAATTGCCTTTGTGGCTATTACGTAAAAAATAATTTCAACGAACTAAACGTTTTCAGGGCGCGGCCAGTAAACGAAACACCAAGCGAAGTGATTTCAAGATCAGAAAAGAAAGTAAACAGACGCTGAACGAGCCATGGAAAAGCGGCAGTCGGTGGGGTACATATTGATTGTCAGACGCCAAAACTATGTCCCAACATACTTCACTCAGTGTGATACTCATTCATCCGAAGACAATGAAGATTTAAAATATACATCGGCGTCGGAAGTAGACGGTTACGAAGAACACTCTGTTGAACCTTCATGGCCGCACACACCTCGATTCTCGACGTTCAAGAGATCAGACAGCGTCTCAAGTGAACCTGCGATCCGTTTGACTCCACTAGACGACACCAGGAAGGTTTTTACGACATTGACGCTCAGCTCGGCTCAAGCCAAGCGATTTTCTTGTAATATCAACAAAATGAGTTTTGGTATTCAAAGGAACTGCGTATGTGATGGGTTTTATGGCTGCCCAGAGGAAGAAACAACAGAAAAAAAGAAAACAGGTAAGAGATTTAGATGAGATTTTTATCACCTCGACTTTGGTCCCCACTCGCGAACTGAACTGTGCCTTCCTTCCCAAGTTCGGCAAATAAACTAAAATGAAGTTGACTTTGTATAATCCAAACACAAATTAATTTTTTTCAGTTAGCGATGTTACGACACTTTGTAATAGTGCAAATACTTTGTGCCTGGCATTCACACAGCGCGGTATAAAACTCTAAAATGTTTTGAAGCCACCTTTATTTTAGATCAGGTGTTTTGCAGCTAGTTCTGATGTTTATTCCTGTTCATTGTTTGCGAACAAGTCTCAAAACTGGCCATTTCTTTTGCATTTTAAGGATTGCTTGTGATATCTCCAATCTTCTCCGCCGACATTATTACAAAACAAAACAATGTTATTTGCCCTAAAGACGCGCGACGGTTTACAGCTTTTCACCTGCCAGTACAGCTTACCCATCATGCACCACGGGCCCGAGGCCGACACCCCGTGCATGCATGAACACAATTTGAACACGTATTCGTAAATTTTCTTATTTCCAGATGTCAACAACAGAATCATTTGTTTTACTAGTAATGTGAAAAAAGAAATGTTATTTCAAAATGTTCTGTTAGAAGCGAAAGCTTCGCTTTTGGCTGGTAAAAAGGGAAAAGCAGGAATGAATTCGGATATTTGTTTACACTGGTACCGGCAATTCCGCAAAGTCTTGCTCCGCACTAGAGAAAGTGGCATTATATATAATATATACGTAATTTTTAAACTACAAAAACGTCCCAAATAACCTGGCACCAACTGAATACGCTAGTAAAAGAAATCCGATAAATTCTCGGCTTTTGGGGGCCAAGAAAGAGGATGTTTCGTGATCTATAGACTATTCAAGTAAAATATACTTGGTGAAAAATTTTGCTCTATTTGTATTTTGGAAACGGGTTTGCTTTCGGGCAAGTAGTTCATACTCAATTCAAGCAAGAGAAAACAGGGAAGAGAGTAGTTAGTACTCGTTTGTACCATTGATGCGGTTTGATTTGGTTGACTACATATGGAATTTGGATGGTGAGAAGATATATAAATCTGATTCAATAATTAATAGTATAAAGTAGTCCTTCTTTGACTGTCACCTCTAACTTAAAGGGGTTGGTCAGCGTGTACAGCATATGAATATATTTATGTCAAATTTAGAGTTGCGTGAAAACAGTTGTTTGTTGTTGGTTTAAATCATGTAAATAAGTCGATTATTTTCATTTCATTTGTTATCCCTCTCCGTTTTTCTTTTCCACTGTTTACATTTCAACGTGACACTGAAGTTGTTTTGGGCTGCCATCATTCAAATGTTCTTGTATTGAAGACTCGACAAAATGAATTTTGAAATTCAACGAAACTGTGTATGTGACGGGTTTTATGGCTGTCCAGAAGAAGAAACAGAAAAAAGGAAACCAGGTAGGCGAGAATCAGTCAGTTTGTTACATGTCTTCCTAAGTTCGGCAAATAAACTAAGATGTCGTTGACTTTGCATCGGTCCAAAACAAATTCAGTTTTTCTGTAACAACTCTTCGTGACAGCCAAACTGATTTTGCATTTGGCGTCACTCGGCGCGGTAAAAATATTCGCTAAATGTTTTGGTCTGTATGTACGTCTATATTGCACGTGTTTTGCAGCCAGTTCTGATTATGAAATTAAAATGCAGTTTATTGTATTCGCCAATAGGTGTCATAGTCTCAAGACTGTCCGTTGCTTTTGCATTTTAAGGATTGCTTCGGTAATGACTCCAACATTGCATATAAAACAAAACAATTTGTTCCAAAGACGCGCGGCCGGTTCACCTGTTAGTACAGCTTACCCATCATGCACCATGGACACGGGGCCAACCTCTAAACGACTCCACAACAAAATAACGAACGTGTGCGCATGAGCACAATTTGTACTGCTAATGGACAAAACAATATGTTATTTCAAATTTGTGTCTGTTAGAAACGTAAGTTTTACTCTCGATTGACAAAAAGGAAAAATTCGAAATTCGGCTAGATTAGACAAATATATTCCTTAAAACGGTAAAAGAAGCCCTTTCATTTTTTTTCAGATTATACCCGGGCGCCAAAAGTCCCAAGGAAACCCCGACTGTTTTTGGCGGCGAACAAAGAGGATGTTTTGCTCTAGCTCTAGTCTTTATCCCCATGAATGGTTATTGGCTATAACCTGTCAGCTACGACAAATCTTATTTATAATATGTAATGTAATTTTTTTATCATTATAATTGGTCTGATTACAATTCGAATTATAGAATCGTTTATAGAATCTGATTATGATTCGTTTTATAGTATCCACATGTATTCATCATGTATCGATGTAACCTAACTTTCATCTTCAACTTTTTATATAATTTTGTTGTGCGCACTGTACCTGATCATATTAAGACGTAAACTTGCGCAGGAAAAATATTAAAAATCGTTTTTATTTTGCTTATTTTTGTAAGCACTGGCGAAGATAAATAAAATAGTTGTAAGGTGCATGACGTTACTAAATATATTCGACCAAAACAAAAAGTTCGTGCAATAATTTTAATGAATATCAGTACAAAAAAAGTGTCAATTATAGGGTCCCTTATTTAGGCATTCATAAATATTAACTGAATATTATATTCCTGTCTTTTGGATGATAAAAATGAAAAACGAATACGACAGAACTACGTTAATGCTGCTAACATTTTTCAGAGGTGTTTGTATAGGCACCAAAAATCCCTTTGCAATGATACAAGCAATTTTTACTAATCATTTCAACGTAAAAAGAGTGTCTATAATGACAACCTACATAACTGTAGTTCTATCACTCTATTTTAAAGTGTCATTGAAGAAAGGCAAGCCGGTCTGCCGTGTGCCGTGGAAGAGACGCGCCAACAACCTGCCATCAAAACCTAGCAAGAAGAGAACTGCGCAGGCGCAGATCACGCCCGCCATCTCCAATAAGGTTGATATGACAGCATCAACAATGAAACTGGAACAAGCTGGTCGCGTGATCTCTCTTGGATCACCGCTGGCCAAGACGGTTTCGTGTGCGAGCAGAAATGCGCGAGGGCTTAAGAGCCACCCGGGGATGTTCTACAGCTATGGAGTGGTGAACGGGTTGCACTATCGCACAGCTTGTCTTCCCAAGCGACGCTCGTGTGACGGGTATTTCGGCTGCTGTGACGAGCACATGTGTTCAAATACAGGTAGGTACGCTGGGTGACAATTGCGTCCCTGTATCATTGACTTTTAAACTACTCATACGGTAAACAACTAAACGTTTACTTGCTCTACTAATATTTTTCCAATTGCAATAACGATAACGATAACGACAACAATAACAATAACAATAACAGTAATACCAAAATAACAATAGTAACAATAGCACCGTACCATTTTATTACTATAAAACATAAAAAAGCAGTTCTGAATCAGTTTTATCTTTGAGGATAAACTTTTACGTTCGAAAGCTTTCAGATAACTCTTAAAACCGTTTACCTTGTTTTAAAACGGTATTATTATTATTATTATTATCATCATCATTATTATTGTTAAATAATTAACAATTAATTAACTGAAACAAGAGCCCTATCAATTTTATTTCCAAGTGTTTATACAGGAAACCCAAATAATATTATTTATGCCGAAAATTCGGTGATGAAGAAACATAGTTTGTGGATCCATGGGTGTGTCTCAAATCTGAGTCATTTGGATGACAGACTGAAAAAACCCGGCAACGTACCGATGACAAACACAGTTAATTAGGAATGAGTCTACGAGATATTTAAGAAAAAATAGTTTTCTCTCTGTATGATCAAAGCGTTACCTCTCCCTAAGTAGAAGGCCTTGTATCTTAGAGTATACAGCCTTAAAATTTGTCTGACGTTTGACATAAATATCCAATTTTATATCAATGTAGGTTTCTGGGCAATTATCCACCTACCCTTCCCTTAGGTTAGGGTCCAAAAAGGCGTTTTTACGTTGAATTTGAGGCTTATTAATAATATGTGATGCCAAAAATTCTAAGGAACTGTTTAGCCCGTTTAGACAGATTGGCCCTATTTAATGTTTCTACGAACGGCGTATCTTCAAGTGTTCAATCCCATAAAACCACGTTTTAGCTGAGCTGTTAAGCTGAAGGATGAAAGGGAGGGATAATCTAGTGGGCATAACCACCGACTTAGTATATAAGTATTAATAATGATAATGATAATGACAATGACAATGACAATGACAATGACAATGACAATGACAATGATAATGATAATCAGGATAATGATAATGATAATGAAAAAAATGATAATAGGTGAGTATTTAGAGTGCCTTTATATGAATGCATGTAAATACACTAGTACCTACATACAATAGCGGGAATACTAAATGAAAACAAGTCTCTGACTAATTTCTTTTTATCAAAGTGTTAATATTACCTTTGAAATAACGCATCTCAAAACTAAAATACTCAACACCGGGTCCCTGACTCTTCCCCCCCCCTTTCTTACTCCATCGACGGAGTCCAGACGTCCATTAAGTGGCTGACTACATGAACTTATGTAAATGTCACTGCATTATTTTAAAAAACATGCATTTAAAATGTTTTTCCAGGTAAAACAAGGCAAGGAGGAAAGGAAAAGAGAACTTCTAGAGCAAGCACAAGAAATTTGAAAAAGAACTAAGATCTTAGAGGCGAATGCTGTATCAATAGCGAACGCTCCTGGGACATCATCACCTCTTTTTCAGCAGTACTTTAAGACCTAACCTGGAATGTTTTTCGGTATTTTTTTACCAACCAACCGACCGACCAACCGACTCTATCTTGACGGTTCGAAACAACGTTAAATAGAAAAAAAGTGGGAGTGGCCTAAGGACATAAGGAAAATTCCCATTGCTGTGTCAATGTAGAGGAACAGTGTTGCAGATTATGAAATCCTAGTCCAATACCTGCCTGGTGCTCAACTAGGACTGACCCATGTATGGGAGCCGTCATTACTATGGGTTGGGGCAGGGTCTTGCTAAAAGGAAAATCACAACCAAAATATAAATATTTGTTCGGAGGAAAAATTGGAAGCAAAATAACTTGCGATTTTGTTTAGGTGTTAGGTTCCAAGGTTTAAGGTAATGATTTCGACGGGAAGTATGAGGTAAAGAATACACAAACCATAGCATAACGTTTTTCTGGTTTTTTCCCCCGGTTTTTAGGTTTGAAATATAAAATTTGGGGGTTTTCGGGGGAGGGGTTGACGATCTTGCTCGGTAAGTTTTGTTCTAACGGATTTTTAAGCCTGCATTTATTTGACTTTTTCAACTAAAGACGTATCGTCTCAGTTTTGGCCTTTGGCGCATGGTATTTTTTGGGTTTAGAATTATGGTCTCATTAGCGCCTTCCCGTCACTTATATTATATCAGGCAAACAGGAAACTTGACAGCCTTTACTAAGGAATCCAAATATAAAGTAGCAACAAAATCCAGTCTGAATGTTCGCATTCGGCCAGTATAACAATGGAAATGTCGAGATGCGGGCAAAAGTACACATTTTTCTTAAGTAACGTTCATAAAATTGCGACTGAGATACCGTATCTCAAGTGCTCTGCCTACTTCTAAGATTTTAGCAATTAAATGAAGTGTTGTTGTTTGGCTGCCAAACAAAAATTGAAACTTTCTTCGATGTCTTAGTTTGGTTTGTTATTCAGTCAAAAACCTTTCAACCATACTACGTCTTGTAGGTCTTGCAATACTTCGATGAATAAGACCAAAAATACGCCGAGTAGGACTTATTGTCTGGGAGAGAAGGGGCTTCTACACTCAAATTACCATGGGCTTATACTCGGGGGGGGGGGGG
>JAOEHT020207068.1:0-11145 GCA_025448195.2 Parazoanthus atlanticus | reverse complement strand
ATCTACTAGTAGTGCTGCTACTACTACTATTACTACTACTACTACTATTACTACTACTACTACCACTACTACTACTACTCTACTGCTACTACTACTACTACTACTACTACTACTACTACTACTATTACTACTACCACTACTACTACTACTCTACTGCTACTACTACTATCACCACCACCATCACCATTACTGCATCACCATTACCATTACCATTACCATTACAACATGTAACCATTATGTCCATTATTATTCCAAACAACTTTTACCATTATTACTTCAATACATAAAGTAAATCCCGTTAGAAAACAGAGGAAGTGAAATACAGAGATCTGTTCTTGTAGTTTTGAACTGTAATCCGACGAGCTCGCTATGGGCTTAACAACAAAACGGCACAGATAACGAATAACAAAAAAGGCCAGTTTTCGTTGGTCGGTGTTTGTCATGTAAGCGAGTAAAACAGATAAAACAGTTATGTTTTGCCTGGTCACCGCTATGTTTATCTGCTTTAGTGCAGCATTTAATGTATCATAAACGTGGTGATCTGTTATCTCACTTGCCTCCCATTCATCCGCTGTGATGTCTTTGTCCTTTCGACTCCTGTACGAAATGCTACAACGCCCGACGGATCTTGAAGCTGAACCATTCTGAAATCCTGACAAACAAACGGTACTTCATTCAACAAACCTCAAGGGTGGATTTAGGGAGGAACCAACAGCCCTCCCTCCTCCTCCCTCCTTCCTTTCGTTGGTAGTTTTGGAAACATTTTATAAGAGAAACATTGAAGAAAATGTCTCTTGGACAGATACCTCTCCTTCCCCCCTCCCATCCCTTTCCAGAATTGCGGGTTCGGGCCCTCCTTTTCCGGAAATTCTGGATCCACCTCTAATTACCTTGCAAAATATTACTGAGTCCTTTCTGTTGTCAAGTTCATTTAAGCTTGCCGACAATCGCTTTTAAATTTGTCTTCATGTTAGATTAATAGAAAGTTGAATTAATGTTGGCAACATGCCATTTTGAATGCGATACTTACTAACAAAACTGTTAAAACAGCCCCCTCAGTGAAATGAAAAGAAATAAGAACAATTTTTTTAAAAAAATATTTGAGGCTGAGATCATGTAAAAAAATAGTTTTTAAAAGAAAGTTCAACCTCAGCCAAGCCAACAAAGTAAACGTTATTTTTATCCAATTTGATCTTATCGTTAAATAACCTTTATCACCTGGAGGGAAGAGTTTTGAATTGTTTAACCAGTGCATAGAAATCTTCGCGATTTTTCGTCAACGACAGAAGATTATCCAATGTAAATAAGAGCAAAGGTATGTGTTCGTCGATTCTATATAGTTGTTACATTTTTTAAGAATATTAAAGAGAACTTTGGTAACTTCCCTTGTTTCATTTTAATGTTTTATCATTTATATTCAGGGCCGTGGCAAGGTCAAAATACTGTGGTGGCCTATTATGGCTGCCTCAAGATAATTCGTCGGTTTTGGATGGGACCACAAGCGCCGTTCTAGGAGGGCTCAGGGGCATGCTCCCCCGGACATTTTGAATTATAGGTTCTCTAAAATATCATTTCCTGCATTCTGGCAGTAGTTTCTAGCAAGTTTAAACGGCTTTGACTGAACTGACAGAAAATTGATCTTATGCCGGAACTGTAGGGCACTTGGGAGCTGCAGACATATTTCTCACAAATTAGTAAAAAGCACTGGTCGTAACAGTCTTGTGTCAGTGATGTATTGGATACTTAAGAAATGGTGCATGCTTAGCATGCGTCTGTCGAGTTATGGGTGCACATGGGAAGTTGGGGGAGCAAGACAGAAACGTTTGTTCGCCTCGTACCCTCTAGCTTTCCGAGTGCTCTATCAACTTCCCAATGCATCCATAACTCGATAGACGCACAGCTAAAGCAGCCACCATTTATTTTAGAACATTGGCAGATATATACTACCTATTTATGATATCGATACCCGGTAACCAACCGGGTAACTTTCGTAGTTCAGTTCATTTCTACAGCCAAGTTCGGTAGCTCCCCTTCCATTTCAGTCTTGATTGTCACCTTCCTTTTCCATTAGGAAACATTTTTAGAAGCACTTCTTAGTTGAAAGCTTTCCAGATGTGCTTTCGTGTGTTGCAAATTTAGACACACGCCCGTGCGTCTAGTGAGACTTAGATGCATGTTCGTGCCAAACGAAAAGCGGGTGAAAAATTGCCAGCTATGTTCTAAATGTATATAACCTTTTTATTTTACCAGTTCATATATTGGAGTGATATCAGTTCACATATACAGAACATATGTTGTTTGATAAAAGCATTTATAGTACAATAGTCTTGTTTTGTGTACAACGAAAGACAAGTGTTGTATAGGCCAAAACAAGCGCGTCAAAATTATTTGGGAGGGGAGGAGGGAGGGAGCCCCCTGCATCTCCCCTAGCTATGGCATTGAAAGTCTTATTATTTGTTTTATATGTTGAAGTTAGTAGTTACTTCCATGGTGAGCAAAATAAAAAAAAAAACAGGAAAATATCTTGTGATGTTGAACAAAGTCGCATATTCATATCTTGTTTGATTACCACCCGATAATCTGATCGTACGTTTGACAAAATGAGATGAATGGTGCACGTGCAATTCAGCTGTTTTCAGAATAGCCAACGTATGACTTTTGATATCAATACACTTTTATTAAAACACAAGTAAATAAGGATCTACTCTTGGCACATTGGTTGTCCTTTGGTTTCCGGAAAAGGTTGTATCGTTTTGACACATATAGTTAAGAGGTTAGCGGTTTCTGTGGCCATGTGGCGTGATGAGGGGGCGGATGTATAAATCTAGAACATTTTTGGAGTAGACTTTAGAAGGCCTTCAATTTCAACTCCCAATTACTCACATGACAGGTTATATTTTTAAGAGGTGGAAATCCGGCTCAGCAGTGGAAATTGTGAACAGGAGATAGATAAATAAATGAGAACGATAGATTGTTTGACGTACCTGTTTGATAACGGTCCATCGAAACTTTTCTCATGCACAGTCTTGAAGCAATTTTGCTTTTCTGGAGCCACGAGCCAATAGCGCTTTCAGCAAGTGTTTTAGATTTACCTTGTAAAAAACATACCAATGCGTAGAAATTATTAACAAGTGACGAAAACATAATTACTTGAACCTCTATAACCTTTTTCTTTGCCTTGGTCAACAAAAAAGTGATCCGTTAATGTTTTTTCTAGCGTTGAAGAGTTGTTTTCTTGATTAAGGCGATAATAGCTAGATTACAACTTTCACTGTATAGTTCAATACCTTTCAAAAACATTTTGTTTTGCAAAGTCGAGGGACACAGAGCAAAATGTTTGACCAATATCCCGATCATTTTCAATAATATTTTATACTTTAGTGATCAAAGTTCAACTACAAATTAACAGATAGATAGATAGTCCAATAAATTTCGAGGTTCATTGCTCATGTTAGTTCTGGGTTTGGACGGGCATACAACAATAAAATCAACATCAATCTCAGTCTTTTTTCGTTGTTTGTGGAGATTTCCTACTTGTTCTGTCAGCCAATGCTGACCCATTAATTGGATAAAGTGCGACAATTTTCCTTCCAGTTGATCTTTCTCCCAACACTCGTCACACCATATACGATAAATTAAGATACTCGTGCCAGATAAGTACTAAAGAGAAATGACTATAATGTGAGTAATATACACGACATTCTGGCTACAGCTAACCAAATTCTTGCTACCAACCTCTTGGTTCGTCACGACTTGAACAACCTGGCATTACTTGTGATAAGAAGAGAACGAAAAGGAAGAGCTTTTTAAGGCCCATGGTTTGCATTCGCTGTGACATTACTGCGTTTATCAGAGAGCTTTCCTGTAGGGCTAGAGAAAATAGCTGTCAAGAGCAACTTCCACTTGACTTCGAAGATACGTACCATTCGTGCCTTATATAGCTTTTGGTAATCGATAGCTGGATTATACTCAACATAATACTGTCTGAAAGGTCATTGTTAATGTCTTTCGTCAGACTATAAAATGTGATAATTTGTTTTTCATGGCTTGCTTGCGAAGTCTCAAAAAGTATCAGGCAGATAAGCTATTGAAGATCGAACGTCGTCAGTTTAATACATATGGCTTCTTAATCGGATAGAGGAAACTTTGACATTTGTAAAGGAACTGCAGTTTCGAAAGGTCGAAAACAAGTGCTGGCGCCAGTTGGTTGAATCCCACCACTCCCATGCCAATCCGTCAAGTTTACGACAACCGCAGGTTATTTGGCCTTGGCTCGTTTTATCACTTTGACCGTAAAATAAGACATCTTCATGCTCATTTTCCAGAACGTTCTTCCTTTGAGTAGTGTATTCCATAGCACAGATGAAGTAAAGCAAATATTGTAAGTGGCAACATGATACAAACCAAAGGCAAAACCGCGCTACTGATCCCTGATGAAAATTTCTAGTTATCGAGTTACAAAAGTGAATCTTTTTCAAATTTTCATTTCTGAAG
The DNA here is from genome assembly GCA_025448195.2 of Parazoanthus atlanticus. Lineage (NCBI taxonomy): Eukaryota > Metazoa > Cnidaria > Anthozoa > Zoantharia > Parazoanthidae > Parazoanthus > Parazoanthus atlanticus. The sequence continues at coordinate 6,651 of JAOEHT020207068.1, read as the reverse complement.
AAAGCTCGAGTTTTGAGTACTTAGCGTTAAACTGATATAATTAAAGTTTTTACTCTTCTTGCTGACACCGTCCAACAATTGGATTCATGTTCTGATTAGAATTGAGCCGACTGAATAAGTTGTTTGAGCCACACTTTAATGAAAATGAAAGTTTATAAATATATCATGCCAGGAATTGTGTTATAATAATATCAGGAAGGTCTTGAAAATGCCAAGAATTGTTTCCATTCGCTGGTGGCCGCTTTTGTTTGTAACTATTTTGATAGAGGATTTAATTAATTTTGATGTGGAGTGTTTAAGTCAAAGAGTTGATTATCCCGGCGTAGCCTGTTAGTCTGGCTGGACAAATTTGACTTTACCAGGAAGTGCAGCGATCACGCTTCAGTTGGGACAGACTCACAAAGAAAATTGGACACAGTCCAAGACATTACGATAATGATTTTCAGATCAAACGCATTGTTCTTTTATCTGTTCAAACACGTTTAGTTGAGAAAACAGCGCCTTGAATATAATCTTGAAAACATTAATGGCATCTTCTGTGTTGTGAAAATAAATAAGGGAAATATAAACTCGGATTTAGTAAAATGCACCTCTTTAACCCGAGTTTATGTTTTCCGTACGTATAACTCAGTGGTTGATATGAAAGTAAGACAATATATGCAAACCATTTTCATAATGGAAATTTACAGACAATTAATTTTCTTAGGTAAAATGCCTACAATTGTAATAAATATTTTTTTGTTTGCGTTGTCGCAACAGCATGCTTTTTTGTTGTTTTCACTGCGGATAATTTGTCTTTTCACACACGTGCACGTGGCCTGTCCTATGTTACATCACCCAGTATTCCCAAAAGAAAGGCCAGGCTTGGTCTGTCTAAGTGAAAGAAAACGTCTCTTCAGTACAAGTAATTCATTATAATCAATTGCACTCTTTTTGTTTTATAAGAGCCCTTTTTATAAGAACGTCATATCGGCTGAAAAAGCCCAAAATTTAGAAACATAACACGAAAACACTGAGTGAGAAACTTTTGTTTTCATAGATCTAGAAAACGGAAGGGAAATTGCTACTTAACTGCACTGTTCGGTACAGTGATACGTTAGTTAGAGGCCGTCGGAAAATTGATTCTGTCCCGCTCAAGAGGGAGGAGGGGTCCAAGGAGTTGACCGTGGACGTTAAAGAAAAACTTGAAAAATAAACTGAATTCGAAAAAATAATGGAAAAGACTGTAAATTTTAGCTAGGAAATTGGGACACGACGATTGTTTTGTGCTGTGTTTATAAGGCATTCCTGGGATTATAATTCAGGGACAATGTTCGCAACTTTTTGTACTGCGAACACCTTGGGCAACATTTGCTCTCCAAGAGCAACTTAAGTTGAGCAACAAACGGGTTTATCAAAGGTATCAAGTACACAGAGTGACTTTTACTGTCAAATTCTGCACACAACTTCACATTTACTGTCAAATTTTGCACACAACTTGACTTTTACTGTCAAATTTGCCAACAACTTGACTTTTACTGTCAAATTTTGCACACAACTTGACATTTACTGTCAAATTCTGCAGTTGATTGAATCTAGTTATGCTATAATACTGTAGACATTTATTGATCAAACACGTTCAATTCTCAGGAAAAATCAGGCCTTGAAAATTACCTCGAGGCATCTGTTATGATTAAGTGTAATTCATTAATTGTAGTAATTTATCAGGTGAAGAATCATATGGCTGAGCATATACTGTATGTACCTTGGGCACAACTTATTTGTTTGCGTTGCCTTTTTGTTGTTTTGTGAATTGCTATTCACTGTGGATATTTTGTCTTTTCACACACGTGCACGTGGCCGGTCCTACGTTACATGCGCGTGATGTGCTGTTTGCAACATTAATTTGAGTAGTTGGAAAACATTATTTTTGGACAATAGTGTCATTGTTACTTCAAACTTGTGTTGTATGACATACAGAACAGTTTCTACATGTTTACCAGGTTCTTGTTCAAATTGATGGCTCATTTTGGCGAGTAACTTTTAAAATTTTAGGAGCAACTTCTAGATTTTTGGCAACCTTTGAGCAACGTTTAACCCTTAATCGGCTAAGGGGCGGAAGGTCAAAATGACCCTCCCCCTCCCAAGGTTTTTCCGACCTAAAATCTTAGGCTTCGAAATAATCAAAATGAAACTTGCAGTACCAGTAGTACAATTATGAGCATATCTTTTGACGTTAATTGAGTGACGTTATTACTTATAATTTATGTAAAAATAATTATGCAAATTAAAGTTTAAATCAGAAAACGGGATTTTTTTGACAAAATTTGTTCTAAATTCTTCTTTTCTTTTTTATCCTTCATTATTTTCCTATTTGAGACTGTAAATACATGTTTTCTACTGAGTTCAAGAAAATATGCTGCAATTTGCTAAAAATAAAACTTTTGAAAAATCCAAGACGGCGGCCAAGACAGTGAACATGTTGTGAAACGACTATTGCCATAGCAACGCAGTTCTTAATAAAAGTTTGATTGTTGTTAAGGAAAGTAATTAGCTAACTCAAAGTTGCCCACATGCAAAAGCTCGATCTTTTATGTGGAACCATTTGGAAAATCAACGGGGGATCCGATTGACCCCGCCCTCCTGCCCCCTTCCCCCGGTTGTTTTGTTGGTAAAAATACCTTGGCCATTCTAGGGTTAAGAATTTCATTGAGAAACTTTACACAATTTGCTGGCACAATCGTTAAAAGGGCCTATAGGGATGTGCCACCCAAGCTTTCAAACTCTAACCTGTTTCAGCCCCAAAAAAACAATTTTCTATATCATCATAATATTTCATACTAAATTGAAAAACTTGATACCCTATTTCAGGAGCAAAAAAATATAAATTAAACTTTAATTTGCATAATCTATTTTGCCTAAATTAATGGGATGACATCACAAAAGTAACGTCCAAAGATGTCTCATTAATTGAAATACAAGTACTGCAAGTTTCATTTTCATGTGTGCAAAGCTTCGGATTTTAGCTCGGAAAAACCTTGGGGATCCCAATATCTCTCCATGAACGTTTAAGGCTCAATAATAGTAACACTATTATAATTACTATTATTATGCTATTATTATTATTATTATTATTATTATTATTATTATCCAAATGGTCTGTGCCAATGATTATTATTTTGTTCAGCAATGTTTTATTTTCATTCCGGCGTGCATCAGAATCAAACGATCTGTCATCTCATGCAGGCAAATCAAAATATTAGATGCTGGTTGGATATTCTTTACATTTTTTAAAATTAATTTTTTTTAGTACTTTTTAATATTTTTTAATATTTTTTTAAAAAAATCAAGGTCCTGCAGGTCCTACAAACTAAACTCTCCTGTTGAAAGAAGTCCACTGACTAGTGACTCGGTACTTTGCGGACTCAGACTCGGACTCGGATGGGCAAACTCTATTATCGTTTGGCCTATCAGATGATATTCTTCCCGCGGATGAGAGATGGTCAGAAAAACGAATGCATATCGAGAACAACTGTGAAGTTTCCATTAAAAACCATATCTCAGCGAAGGGCAGAGCATCACCCCATAGACCAGCGAGCTACAAAAGAGGTATATTTGTTTCCCAATCGAACCAAACGAAAACTTTTAAGGGACTTCATATGTTGCCAGATCAAAACAGCTAAAAAGACGAAGAAGGTGCGCAACGCTTTCATCGTGTTTACAAGGGTTTTATTCCCTTGTGCATTTGCCTCGCAAACATTGTTTCTATTCAGTACAAATCCGGGACCGATATCAACATCGCGGAAGAGGGATTATTGCCTGACATTAATTTTCCCCAAAGGACTGTGTCGTGTGACTTGTTTTAGCCAATGAGAGCGCGCGATTATTTGTTCTTGAGTGAAACTGAACCAGTTCGAAACGAATTGGCATTTATTCTCAATCGTGAATACGACTGTATAACATAAATTATATTATTATTATTATAGCAGTGTAAAACGTTTGGATGCTATATCCCTAAATAAACGTACATAGGGCGCGAACGTAGCCGATGACGCCTGTCTAAAACGTTGTAACTCGGTAAACCTATAATAAAAAATTCATTGGTAGAACATGCACACACACTCACACAAAATACTTCTAAATCAAATGTCCCTACTATTGACTAACTGCTAAAACCAGCGCTACAACGGCTATCACTATAAAAGTCCTTCCAAAAGTCCTAAAATCACATCAGAATTTTAAAGCACGAGCAATGTTCACACTAAATAGTAGTTTCGAGGCCTGGAAAGGTTGGAATCAGAGGTGTCTTAAACACAAAGTGCGATATTTTTACCTTTCGACACTCCTCTGAAAAATATGGTTTTATGCCCTGAACGGGACTCGAACCCTCGTTTCCTTGTTTCTAGTCAGGCATGCTATCCACTATGTAGTATGTACTATCCCTAGCACTAATCTTAAGGAGTCAATGAGTAAAAAATCTTGTTGTATTAAAAGTGTGGGTCTAAAACCCAACCCTAAATTAATCTAACCCTCGCTTTAGCCCTCGGCCCAGTACACCGCGTATCACTCACTGCGCAAGAGCCAATGAGCTTTGTTTTCCCGCCCATTGTTTCTTCCGCCCTGAGGTTGCCATACAACGCTTTTCATATGAATCGGATACTCGCAAACCAATACACCAATGCAAAGCTTAGTATGATGTAATTGTCGATCGATATCTAACTGATGGCGATAGGCATTGTTGAGACTTGTTCCATACTTTTCTACTGTTATTGTGTGTTGACATTATTTTGAATTTTTGAAATTGCTAAGAGCCGCATTTGTAACTGGATAGCGGTATGGATATTTGCGCATGCGAAATATGCGAACTGAGAACACGTGGAGACGAGACATTTTTTCGTGACACTGATAGCAGTCGGACGTGTTTATATTTGTTTATCGAATTTTCGGACAAGTTTTGATTCAAATCGACCTTAAGAGGAAACAGGCATTTTTGTGATTCTTATCAGGGAATAAATGCGAGTTTGTTTTATCCGGGCTAACGTAACGATGTTGCCTGAAGACGCTCCAAGTTCATTGCTTTAACATTTCTGGCATCTTGTGTTAACTTAATTCTTAATTCAGAGTTTCAGCACCACTTGTTCTCAAAAACCATAGCAGGGTTTTTGATTATCCGCATAGTAATTTTCAGAGGCGATTTTCTAAAATCCCTTGACACTAGGGTTTTAAAATCCCGACACTGTTTCGAAGATTATACATTCTTTGGCTTACTCCAGAGTGTTCACTAACGGCTTACTACGACTTAAGATTTTAGTGCGATTAGTTTTACTGTAAAATATTTTAGTCGTTAATTGTAATGCGCACTTGATCACATTTCTTTGTTAACCTTTTTTTCTTCTTCGTCTTTATCTTTTAAATTCTTATTACATTATATCAACAAAAAACTATAACATGGTATTTTATATGTTTTACATATGTTTTTAACCCACAAAAACATAAAAAGTATGGTGTTTTTCAAAGTATTCAGTTACTTTTCCAAAACGTCAGTTTTTGTGGAGTTCAGCCTGATAAGACAGAGGTCAGTTCACTCGGCAAATCTAGCATCTTTCATACTGAAAGGCAAAAGTATATATGCTTTTGATAAGAACCATTCATTGCCAGATGATTCTTTCCCTATGGAAAGACTACAGGCAAACGCACATGACTCAGTACCACTTAGACAAAACCGTTATTTGAGTCATACCTACACAAATGTTTTGTTTTGGCAATAATGTCCTCGCATATTCCTACTCATTCTTCCCTATAACTGTTAGGACCTGGAACTATCTACCTAATTCTGTTGTTTCTGCCTCTAGCATTAAAGAATTTAAGTCCTCACCAAACCATCTGAGGCGACTATAAACCCGCTGACCGCCCCCTAGTTATTAGCGGAAGCTAACTTAGGGAACTTTATTTAAGTATTTAAGGCTCTTGCTATATCAGAGAAAGAGTTTTGAAGTTCAATACGATTTCCGAAAGCACGTTATGTTATCATGATCAGTTTTGAGCGAGAATATTTTTATCATGCACGAATTGTATGTCAATCTAAAACTAGAAATTTGCCCTTTTTAAATGACAGAAATAAAAATAGTAAGTGAAAATTTGGTGTTAACAGCAGAAATTTGGGGAGTTCATTTGAAGAACTCCGACCTTAGCGAAGTTTTTAAAAACAGAAGTAGTAATTAAGAGAATGCATGTATAGTAAGCTTCGCGTGGACGTGCAAACTTGCATACATTCAAACACCATACATTCTCTGTAATTTGTTGTTGTTGTTGTTGTTGTTGTTGCTGATAACTGTTGTTGTTGTTTAAAAACTTATTCACACCACAAGGAAGAGCACATTTCAATTAGCAATTCTATGAAATTTTAAGGTGTTCTGGCTAATTTTAACTGAATTACAAGCTTACAAAAATCACTCCGATTACAGTCAATGTATGGTTACAGGGGACACTTCCATTCTAGTCTATACAAACTCTCTTATTTTTGCCATTTTTCAAAGCTTGCCACTATGTTAATATCCAACGAAACAACTTCAAACTTGGTCAGTTTACAAATATCGATGTTCTCTTTCTTCTGAGGGGGTTCATTTTGAGCCAGTGTTAATTGAATTAGTTTTACGAACTCGGTCCCAGTCC
>JAOEHT020206996.1:0-11147 GCA_025448195.2 Parazoanthus atlanticus | reverse complement strand
TCAGCCTCAGATTGTTCTTAATTTGTTCATATTTTTCAGGCGATTTGAGCCTCACTGTTCTTATTAAGTTTGTTCTTGATAAAAAAAAGTGTATATTGGCATGTTGTTGTCAAAGTACTGCAAGATAAATTAAGAAGCAAATGACAGTAGAAGAATACCAAAATGACAATCGTTTCTTTTTATGCGATGTAAAGAACTAGTATTAAAGATTCGAATGTTATATCTCGTTTGGATAAATATTTTTAGATGTGTCGTTTCGAATGGAAAAAGAAACTAAATGCTAATTTTTGTCGGCCGCGCCGTCTACGTTTTCAATGCGAATTTCCTTGCAAAACTTAACCTTATAACACGCAAATTTGACACGATTGATTCAAATTATATAATAAATAATGTGAGACTTGAGAAGTGATTGGCACAAGCGAATAGTTAATTTTTACAGAAGAGGCGATCTCATTGATTTATAGATGTTTGCATGAAAACAGATCTGATCTTGTCTTCGTTTGTCAAGCCGTCTTAAATATTCATTATTCATAAACTAGAAAGACATGGTTTCAAGCAATTTCGCAATTGGTTTCAAAAGAATTTAGCCTATTAAGGGTTATTTTTTGACCGAACAGAAATGGATCGTTCTTCAAGAGCCAGGAGAATCTCTCCTACAACGATCATTCGGCGGTTTTGTAGTGAGACAACTGCACATGGCTTTGCGAAAATTGCAAACTCGGAAGGCTGGGGATGTCGGCTAATGTGGCTTGCGTTCTTTCTCGTAGCATTTGGGCTAATGCTTTCTCAGATTGGAATTTTGATTGGAACCTATTTCATATATCCTGTTTCAGTAAAGATTATACTGTTACATCAAAAGACACTGACGTTTCCTAGCATTACCGTGTGCAATGCTAACCCATTCAGAAATTCTAAACTTTCAGTGGCAGCTGTTTGGCGCTCAATCGTAAGTACCGCTCAAGCAAACTAAATATTGGATTCATTCTTTGAAGTAAAATAAGATACGAACTCTATGTGTACGATCAGGTCAGTTTATTGTAGTTCAAAACCACAGGTACATTTCCAATTTAAAAAATCTGTTCGAATTAATATTCTCTATTGTTTGAGGAAAAAATATCATCACAAAATTGAATGACTGTAAATCCTAAAATTTGTACTTTGATGAAACAATTTGTTGGTTGCTTAATTGTATTGCACGATAAACGAATGAACTATTTATTGATATTTACTACACGCTTTTTTTATATAGGAACTAGATGATTTTAGCTCGCCTAATGTTCATATTTTTTCCTACATTGCTCTTACAATTTGGGCAAATCTGAGCCTCGGTACTAGTGTTCTTGTAGAAATCTTTTTCTTATAAAGAAAAAAGCGTGCATTTCACTATGTGACATTTTAGCACGTCCGTAGTGCAATATAGAATCTAAAACATGTAAGGCAAATATATATTAATTTCTTGCTTCTAAAACTAGATTTTCAATGTTCTTATTGAATCATGAGTTCTTTCATTTTATATATTGATCTTTTTCAATGGTAATCCCAAGAGTTATGAACTCTGCTCTAAATGAGAAAAAATACCTTGTAATATCAATGCCAATCTTATCTTGTATAAATCGAGTTTAATCAAAAACGGTTGACCATGATATGGTATGTTTATATCGCAAGCCTTAGGTTTTCGTCAGATTGACATTTCGAACGTTATCCTTTATCGAAGGAAAATTGGAATGTATCTTGATCGTAATATTAAACCTCACCAACATATACCTTTTTTCTTCAATGCCGATCAGTACATACAACATTTATTTATTAATATTGTAATGCAACTTGTTTTCCATTTTTCCCGTTTCAAATTATATAAAATCTGAATCATTTCACCGATTTAATTAAGTGCGTCAGAGAAAGAACAATTTCAAAGATTCTCATCACAGGATTAAAATCAACGAACTATATTCTAATTTTTTTGCACTAACCAAACATATCAGACTCATAGAGTTAATTTCTGTGAATAATCTTTTTGTACTCTTTTAGATTAATTACATTTTAAAGAGCAAAACATGTGTCCCTTTTCTCAATTGGCATTGTTTTTTTCTACTGTAGCTCATCGGCAAACGTAAGAACCTTTTTATATAAAACGTAGAGGCTGAAAAGCCAAGATATAAAGAACGTGTTAAAACATACTGGGGCTGAAAATAAGTAGTATTTTTTTATATATATTTCTAGAAACAATTGTTATTTAACTGTAAAGTAATGTTCAATACAATTTTATACATCAGTTACTTGCAATGTCGAGTTGGCAAAAAATTACAATGTCTTAAGTCGTAATTGGACATGTGTAGTAAACAAAACGTCAATAGCATAAAATATTATCTCACTTTTGGCTTGGAAAACCGAAACAAGTTTACTGTAATGCGGCCACCATTATAATGGAAAACATCAGTTCTTCAAAAACTGTCTCCAAATTGAAAACTTAAGAACATTTTAAGAACAACTGAGGCTGAAACCCTAAAAAATTGAACTCGATCGAGTCTCCAAACTTTACGTTTTGATCTTATTGCAAAAAGAGTGCAGATGACTATTAAATAAGGAGATGACACACCACTTTCACAATCATGGGCAGAGCATTGCAAGGGTTTTGCTGGTGGCTACAACCTCAGCCTGTTTACATATACATTGGTCTATGTCATTTTTGGAGTTTTATCGTTTCTCTCCTTTCAAAAATTATCAAGTTTTTTACTTCATCTCCCAATCTGCCATGTTCTAAATCATGAGGGCGCGCCTGCTAAAACCGTTTCTTTGCTCTACGCACGATTGTGACAGTGGTCTATGCTATGCACTGTCAAGTAATGGTGTTAAATTCATATTTCTTTGTATATATTCATTGTTCTAAGGCTTTTTTTTACAAAATCCTCTACTGCTGCCTTTGCTGATGTTTACACAAGTGAAAAATCCTATCATGCTTGATCAGATTGAAGTTTTCATAGTTTGGCTCATCATCATCATCATCATCATCATCTTTCAAAATACTCAGGCTTTTGTGACTACATTAAATGGCTTAAATATACACTCGGCCTTAAATAAAATCCTTAATTTTGAACCTGCTAAGGTTTTCTAAATTGCTAAAAGCCAGGCCGTGGAAACAGACATGCGAGTCAGAAGTTAATCATCTAATATCTATTTTCCGTGGCAACATTTTATCTGATATTTGATTAGCGTTGATATGGCGGGCAACAGATTTCCCAAACCAAAATCCGGCAATCTTGCCTTTTTGGCCGCCATCTTGGATTTTTTATTTCATCGATTTTTGTTAATTTAATGCACAGTTATGAAACACAGTTAGAAAACAACATTTTATAATTACCGGTTACAACCTTGAAATAGTTTATAAGAAGTTAAATTGTGGGTTTTTAAACCATTTATAATGCAAATTTTGACTGAAACAAACGTTAACTTACATAATCATATACATGAAAAAATTACTGGATGCCTATTGGTCAAGAGCAGTGCAATTATTTTGTAATTCTGTGCAAGAAGTGTAATTCTGTGCAAAAATGTGTAATTCTGTGTAATTACAAACTCAATTTCTGAAATCTGATTGGATGAGAAACAATTGAAAGTCAATAAACCAATCAAAATACGGCAGATGCAATGACAACAGGAGGAAAATTCAAACACACTCTTGAAAATAAACCTCGAAATGATAAACATGCAGCATATGAAACAAAAACTTCAAAAGTCCAACCCAAGGTGAAGATACAGCAGACGGGCTCTAACAAGTTCAGCTTAGAACTCGGATAATTTTTTGTTCGAGCAGTTTGAAAACCTCTACACGTAAACAAAATCTCTGCTCCTCGATCCTCTCTCTGTAAAAAACAGCAAAGAACTTGCACGCGCGCGCAAACATTTTCCGCCACTTGGACAACGCACGCACGACAAGCCATTGCCTGGTCGCTAAGTTTTTAACGTTTTTGTTCGAAATTGCTCGATCCTGTAACAAACTACTCTCAATTTAGTTTTTTCATGAATATGATTAACAATTAGTCATACTATTTCTCGTTCAGTTTGGAAAAAAATTGCACTCCAGTGTTTTTCAAAGTTCTCAAATTGCGTTCGCCCTCCGCACTCACCCAATTTTGATGCACTATGAAAAACACTCCAGTGCAAATTAATTCCAAACTGATCGAGAAATAGTATGATCACTGCTACTAGTCGCACTCTGTTTTGAATTTGTAATCGCGCTGTTTTGAACAACCAATCACAAAACAGAAAAAGCTGAAATCAAACATTAACTAAAAGGCAATATTTATCTTTTGCTTATAAAAAGGCGATTTAAAAATGGATAAATTAATTGGTAATTGAACTTTGTGTCGTGCAATTTTGGTCTGAAATTGTACTTATGACTTCAAATGTAATGTTTTTCAAAGTACTCAAATTGCATTCGCCCTCGGGGCTCACTCAATTTTGACGCACTTAGAAAACTCTCTCGTGCACATTAATTTCAAATTGAACTTGAAATAGTATGATTACTGCTAATTATAAGGGGCAAAATGTAGTCTACACTCTGTTCAAGACTGCACTAATAGCTTCAACACTGAGCCAGAGTGTGGGAGAGAAGTGGGTCTTTATACACATGCGAAAGACTTCCATTTCAACGTTGGAATAACTTACAAGCTTTTAAAACTATGCCTTTTCCTTTTGAATGGAATATGAATCATTCTACACCTCCAGTGAAACATTCGTACCGGAACCTTATTCGGCGGTTTTGCAGTGAAACAAGCGCACACGGAGTTGCAAAAATTTCAGGTTCAAGATCTTGGCATGGTAAAGCTACATGGCTCGTAATTGTCCTCGCGGTATTTGGCTTGATGCTTTTTCAAGTGTCGCTCTTACTACAACGATATGTGGAATACCGCTTTAAAACAACTTATGAATTGATTGATCAAAGTGAGCTGAAGTTTCCTGGGATAACATTATGCAACGCCAATTCATTTAAATTTTCAAATTTCAGGATTTCCACTTTAGGGAGGGTGCTTGTAAGTATCTAAGGCATTTTATTACTTATGTAATCGCTTTGTTTATTCAAAAAGGCACAACGAGTTAGTTTTTTGCGTTTGATAGTTTTATAAAAATGCGACTGATTATTTTTTTTCTATTTTCTTGCACTTTTCATTTATTGAAAAGACTTTATAAGATCATTAAGGCTCAAATGCCGAAAAACGGGGGACAAATCAATCTCAGGCTAAGGATTAGAAAGATAGAGTCAGTCGGGGTTTTTTAAAATGACGTACTGAAAGTTTCGACTAAATAGGCGATATATCACAATACTTTCCCCTCTAGCCTGGAGTCTAACGAGCAACATAAATGCAAATTACTTGCTGGCATGCTGTTGTGTTTGGTTTTTGAATCCTTTGGTGGATTATTCCACAGTCTTATTGCTCCCGTTTAAGAACAACTTTAAGAACAACGAGTTTCGGCCAAAATACCCAGTTCTTATTTCAAAAAGCCGTTATTGTGACTTGAGCTCCAAAACACATGTAAATAATTCCATGGCTTCTACGCCCTGAAATATTTATTCTTTCGCACGAAGTGGCTTCAATTTATAAGATTGTTGCACTTTGTCAAAGGGCCTAGGGCTGGAATTAAACATGTTTTGCGGTTCAAAATTTAAAGTGAAATAAACATGCTGACTTTCTTTTACAAAACCCATCAGATCTTTTAACATTTTTTATCACATCTCGTTATTGTGTATATTTGTTAGGGTATAACTGCCATTCAGTTGGTAAGATCTGCAGATTGCAAATATTTCATTAAAACGTAGCCGTTCACTTTGCTTCTGGGAATGCCCGTATAATTCTTAAAATTTTACCGGCTGTAAATTTACAAAGTTCTAAATCGACTTGCTTCTAGCTATCTGTGTGATATTCAGTATTACTTCTTATGAATCTGCTCATCCTGTCCTCCGTTCCTCCACGAGAAATATGCTGTCCGTTCCTAGAACTAACCCTAATCTTACCGTGAACAATCTTTTTCTGTATCTTTACCTCATCTTTTAAACAGTATTCCGGAGTATCTTATAAAAACAGTCCTCCCATCACTGCTATATTGAAAACATTATTTAAGGAATGTTTTGATATATTTGTAGTTTAGCATATATTAGCATACATTATTATTAATATTATTATTACTAATATTATTTAGTTTTACAAGGCAGTGCATTACAATACAGTTTGTTTCTGTTGTGCCGCTTAGGAATAACTAAACCCAGCCATCAAAAGATTCAAGGCAACAACAAGATATGTTTTGGCAGCTGTCAAAAACCACATATTTTTCCATATTGCAATTTCTATAGACGCCAACTGTAGAAAATTTAGCGGAGTATTAGATATGAGGACCATTGTTTTATGAGTCAAATGAGTCAAAGAGTTATGACGTATGAGTCAATGATCCAATACAAAAAAAGGAAAAAAAGCGAGTTACGGTTAAGTTGTTAATAAAGGTAAGGGTTTAAGGTTTAGGGTTGGGTTTAGGTTAGGGTTAGAGTTGGATTCTGGATCCATAATTTACATCATCACTTTTGATTCAATGACTCATTTTGATTAAGGTTAGGGCTAGGCGTAGGATTAGGGGTAGGGTTAGAGTTGGATTCTGGATCCACAATTTACAACATGACTTTTGATTCAATGACTCATTTTGATTAAGGTTAGGGCTAGGCGTAGGTTCAGGTTTGGTTAGTTAATACTGGAGGGGGGATAAAGAACTGTAAAGTGAATTGGATTGGGGGATGGATGGAGGGGGGAACTTTTATAATGTAACTTGTTTTAAACATTTTGAATACTTTATGTAACTTTTCTCTTGTATTTATTACACGTTCATGTTTTAATGAGTTTTTTTAAAGCTCCTCAGTGACACGTGTCTAAATAAAGATTTATAAAAAGAGAGCTAGGGTTGGATTCTGGATCCACAATTTACAACATGACTTTTGATTCAATGACTCGTTTTGATTAAGGTTAGGGTTAGGCGTAGGATTAGGGGTAGGGTATTGTATGTAATTTCAAAAGTTTCTGATCTCCACTGAATAAATGTGTTTCGCGGCATGGGTCACAAATCTGAATTTGGAACTTGAGTCATTGTTTCATAATTTAAACTGCACAGACAGCTATAATGTTGCTGAAATAAAAGACAAAACAGTAACTGATCATCAGTAGGATACCTAAAACGTGTGCAATTCTACAATTGGTTTCGGCTCCTTTAAATCGTTAGTAGAACATTTGACTGTACCGAAAAAGATGGTACATGACTGTACATTTTACCACAATACCTTGCAAACCTAACACAGCCAGTAGACATAGAGAAAGTCATATGCTCATCCCTGTACAGTAACAACGTTGTGTTTACTTGGTTTTATAACTTTTCTGTGCGTTTTTACGAACATATTTAGAATTTCTGTGTGCTAAGAATTATGGGTAAACTAGATACAGAAGTGACGTGAAGAATTCTTTCTCTTTTATCGTCGTTTCATCGACATGCATTCAAGTAAAAATATTCATAATCCAGACTAACACCGAAAACTTTTTTAAAGAATTTGCAATACGTTTAAAAGTTCTTTCTTGCAGGTTTCGCAGCTTAAAATAAGACCAGTCGTCTGGGTGAAAAAATCGTAACACGCTTTTTGTGGTTTTCATTTGAAATATGAGAAAACTTTACTTGTCTGTACTTGCATGCCATGATCTAGTTGGGAATAGCGACAAAAATTTACATGTGTCTTGTCAGGTAACTGTTTCTCTGAAAGATTCATGTATTAATTGAAAGTCTTAAAAACGAGTTCTTTTTATCCAACCGTAGCTGTAAACATTAAATGTCAAATTTGGGAGAGCCAGTGAATCAATTATTTATTTAGTTCTTCGGCTAGTCATGATCATGACATTTGTCATAAAACGAAGATTTGCAATTGATAATAGTTCATGTATATAATGCATGACTGAATGTTTCTACAGTTTCAGTATAAATTTCATAATTTAATTCAAGATTACAAGGAAAAATAGTTTTAAAAAAAATTATCTGCGAATTATAATTCATGTTTAAAAAGACTGAGCAGCTCTCTACTAATTGTCAACGATTTTATTTGATATACTTATCTCTTTCTCTCTTTATTGTCCATAGAAGGAAGCCAAACAGAAAGGTAATGTGAATTTTGAATACTATTTGAAGATATTATCTACAAATGCAAGGCGAAATATTTTTGCAATAAAAGCAGACGTTCTCATGCAACTAGCATATCGTACTAACTCGTGCCGAAACAAGAGCTATAGAAAGTGAAATTAAGTTATACCCTTGGGGAACAGGACAAGGTTAAAGAGAAAAAAATCAGGTTTGTTAGATCAGGTTTTAGTCTTTCACCCTATCCGACCAGGGGGGATGGGGGCGCATTTGATCGTTAAGTATGAAAATGCGCAATATAAATTATCAATTAATCAACTAATAAATTAATACATTGATGAATTGATAAGATGATAAATTGATAAATTGATGGGTTGATAAATTGATGAATTGATAAATTGTTAAATTGATAAATTGATAAATTGATAAATTGATATTATTTTTTTATTATTATTATTATTATTATTACTATTATCGTTATTGTTATATAGTTTTACTGTAAAGTGAAAACCTCAGAAAATACAATATTTCATTGACTGATAAATTGATTGATTGATTGAAGACCCCAGAAACAGTACAGCTGTTATAGTAGGCAAAGTCAACAATAATTTTCCCATTTGATGTCAAGGTATAAATCAGAGAGACATGTTTGAACAGCTACAGTACCAGTCGGAACAGATGGTGCACGGAGAGACAATCATGAAAGAGATTGGTCATCAAGCAGAGGATGTCATTATAAATTGTGAAATATTCGGAGGATCTTTGCCTTGCAACACAAGGTGAGTTTGTCTTTCAACTATTTTTCAGTTTTTCAAAACTTGTAATTTAGGTGAATTTATTAATTTTAGATTAAAATTTTCATCAGTTTTATATTAAGGTATTTTCAGATTAAATATTTAAAACATTAAATATGGCTGCTTGTTAAAGTTCAAAAATTGTTGTGAGTTGTTTTGTACGGTATCGCAAAAGAAAAACACCACTAGGCAATAAATAATGACCGATCTAGCTCTAACATTTTTATTCTCGCTAAACCTATTTCTATTTTTCTTTTCACAGCAATTTCAGAATTCAAAGACACGTGATGAATGGTAACTGTTTTACCTTCAATGTGAATCCTAACTCCGTGCTTACGTCGTCGTTTCCGGGCCACAGGAACGGTAAGTGAATTGAAAGACAGGGAGAGGGACAGATAGTAAGAAAACTGGAAGGGGAGGAACAAGACAGAAAAAATGAAGGAGGTTGGGGCAGGAGAGGTAATGAAATTGAAAGAGGTAGGGGACAGAAGAGGTAAGGAAACCGAAGAAGGTAGAGACAGGAGAGGTAAGGAAACTGAACGAGGTAGAAGTAAGAGAGGTAAGGAAACTAAACGAGGTAAGGACATGAGAGGTAAAAAAACTGAAGGAGGAAGGGACATGAGAGGTAAGGTGAAACTAAAGAGGGGAGGAATAAATTAGGTAGAAACCAAGGGACAGGAGAGATAAGAAAGAAAAAACGAAAGGAGTTAAGGAGGCCGGACAGGAAAGGTAAGAAAAAGGGAAATGTTGGAAAGACGCAGGGAATGGCATACGAGAAAAGTTACCGTGATCAGTTTCTTGGAAACGCTAATTTTTTTACTATTTTGGTTTTAAGTAACAAACAATTTTAAATTTGGAGAACTTTCAGTTTTAATTTAATACCTCAGTTGCTAATTGCATTTTCAAATTTAATTGTTTTACTTGACTTAAATTTGTGTTGTGTATTTATTTGTTTCGTTTTATTTTGGAATCATGCATAGTTTAGCCTTCTCATTCTTACTAGAAGTACTAGTGTTATAAGTAAGTAATTAGATAATTAGAATGAAATACTGACAGGGTTAGTTTCCAGGTTTGTCGCTCACTTTGTTTGCGGAGGAACACGAGTATATGAAGGAGTTTGCTGAGTCCGTAGGTTTTCTGGTTGACATCAAGCACTCGGGTCAGATGGCATTTCCCGACGAAACAGGCATTTTGGTTAAGCCAGGAGCCGTCACCTTTGTGGCTCTGAAAACGGTAACTAGCGTAGCTTATTTTCCTTTGGCCATTTTGGTACAAGCGTCGAAGAGGTTGTACTATAAGTAATCCCAGTAGATACTCGACCAGGAAAAAAATGGTTGCCTTCAGTGGCGTTAGATCCGTTGGGCACCCAGAAAACCACATTTAATATAATATTTCAAAGTAAGCAACCTACAGGGAAAAAACTTTTTTTGAAAAAGATTTTTAAAGTGCAACTAAACCCTATATCAGATTTTAATTCTATAAAACTTTTGTATCAGTGAATTAGAATAAAATGAAAATTATGGAAATTGGTTGATTTCTCTATTTTTAATTTGCGTTTAAAAACAGCGTCGAGATGGTTCACGACAGAATTTTTTCGCTATCTGCCAGGGGACTGGGCCGACGGATGACTGACGTCATTTCCCGGAATTGAGGGAAAATCATTGCAAAACTTCTCAAGCTTCTTTGAGCTGAAGTCATGTCTTACTGCTAAAATCAAAGTAAAGTATCAAATTATGGCATCCAATGAATCAGAAGTAGATGACTACGAATATTGCCAGGTGTTGCACAACTCCGGGAATGACGTCACGTCGCTTTTGAACCCATTTGTCCGAGTGCTCGGTCGTGAACCAAGATGGCCGAAATTTCGCTAAAAATCGTGGTTATGAACAGGCCACAAAAATAGACAATTACAATAATTTCAAAAGATTGTTTGCAGACGTCCCTCATATGTACCACAGATTTCATAATTTAAAAATTGAAATATGGGTTAGTTGCACATAAAAAAAATAACGCGACATGCAGCAGCAACCTTTGTGGATCTGTAACCGATAACTAGCATATTAATTATTATAACTACTTTGACTATTTCGGTATTAGCGCCGAAGAAGTTGTATTAGTCCACTAATTATATAGCTGGTCAGTAAACTCTATAGTATTGACCAAACTATTATCTTTTTAATTGTCCAATTAATAATTAAT
>JAOEHT020206912.1:0-11148 GCA_025448195.2 Parazoanthus atlanticus | reverse complement strand
CCGCGTACAACGTAGTCGAGGGGTTAACCCCCGCGTACAAAGGAGGGGAGAGGTTAACGCCCGCGTACAAAGGGGGTGAGGAGTTAACCCCCGCGTACAAAGTAGTGGAGGAGTTAACCCCCACGTACAAAGGAGGGGAGAGGTTAACCCCCGCGTATGAAGTAGTGGAGGGGTTAACCCCCGCGTACAAAGTAGTAGAGGGGTTAACCCCCGCGTACAAAGGAGGGGAGAGGTTAACGCCCGCGTACAAAGGGGGTGAGGAGTTAACCCCGCATACAAAGTAGTGGAGGGGTTAACCCCGCGTACAAAGGGGGTGAGGGGTTAACCCCCGCGTACAAAGGAGGGGAAAGGTGAACACCGCGTACGAGTTGTAGCCTGCGTAGCTGCGTAGCAGTCGTATTTTGGGAGCGGAAAAATCGAGATTTACTCGAGTTTGGCGTCATTGTTTGAAGAGTTCTTAAGGAGAGACTGGGGAGTGGCTAGTGGCGAAAGGAAAGAGGGGAGAGGGGAGAGAAGGTAATATGACACAACGCAACAACAGCTTCGAGCTTTTAAATGGCGGAACAAACAGCAAAACTGGTATCGGCTCCAATTGTCACCTTTTTATCCGCTGACCATGTTGCGCGCAGCTTCTGAGGCACGTCCAATGATGTCAACAGCTGATCTTGTCTAATGTCCCTTGTTGTGTGCACTCCCACCACAATATGTCGCCTCAACAGGACTGTCAATTCTTGTACACTCTTTCTGATCTTCGGATTATGCTTCAGAAAACTCCTAAAGGCGCGGTTTGAAGGTGCAAAAACTGTGAAGTTTCCGTCATTAGCCAACATGGTGACAAGGCCAGTTCGGTCCGCAAACTTTAAGAACCTTTTCAATCCAAGAGATTTGGCCTTGTCTACAATTGTGGGCTGAGTAGCTACTGCAAGCAAAGTTTAAAGAGATTGTTTTGCTACGACATGAAAACTGCATGAAACAGTCATTCCGGCTAAGTATTCACTAACTAATACTCACTAATTGTTTTCTAACTGCATAACTCTGTCCTCAACGATCGTACACAACAACAAACAACACCTATTAATTTAACAATTACAAAATATTTACAGGTTATGGTGAAAAGAAAAATAGGGATAACTGACTAACCGCAATAACCATAAGGGCTAAAAATGCCAGCTGGCCAATATCATATTTTACACTAGCTTCGTCCCCAGTCATCCTCCTTCGGTCCCGCTCCATTGCCTGGTCGCTAAGCTTCCTTTTTCAAAATGGCGACAGGCGTCCAAAGAACAAAAAGTAGCGCCCAGACCGCCGCGCCACATAGATCGAGCCGAAGCGTTAGACTGGGGACGAGGCTAATTTTACACTTTTTCAGCCACTGGTTTCAAAGACTCTCAAGGACTTTTAGGCAATGAATTTTAAGGATAGTTCCTCTAAATTAAAGGCACTGGCTTAAAGAAAAGTTGTCTTGACGAACAAAATACAATAAAGATTTCTCGTGTGAAAGAATTATTTGTTTTTTAACTAGATAAATGCTTTTCATGCTGTCGGCCTTTACTTTTAGGAGTAAGAGAAGTCACTAGGGCAACAAAAATATGACTGTAAAGCCTACAGTGTTATTTTCACATAACAGCACCTCATTTATGTAATTCTAAGGGGTAGGCTCTACAGCGCTTTTTTCAAGGACTTTCAACAAGGAACAAATTTAGTCTATGAAATTCAAGGATTTTCAACTCTTTGAAAAACGAAAATCAAATTCAAGGATTTTCAAGGACCGTACCAGCCCTGAGTAGTGTAGCAAAACACCGTAATACATTGTTAATAAAGTTGTAATTAATGTTTTATTCAAAAGTGTACATTAGTTGTTAGAAGCCTGACTGCAGAGCATCTCTTCAACTGGTTTCAACTTTACCGACATAACTGGATCCAGTAAACTGAAAACGTATATTGATAATTCTATTTGTTAGTCTCACATTATTCCTCATTTTTCGGTATTCGAAAGAAGTTGGGTTCAGTGGCATCTGATACAATACAAAAATGTAGGAACTTTCTTGTAAATTGTCCAAACAACCCATAACGATTCTGCGTTCATTTTATATCTCTTGAACTGAGCAGTAGCATTGCCATGATACTATACATGGATTGTACGATTATCGCATGGGATGAAAAGTCGAATGCCACCATTATGCATGGGTGAAATTTAAGTCTTTCAGGACAAAGCAAATTAGAACTTCTACTCAACAAAGCAAAGCACTCTTTAGCTACGAGAGCACTGTTACAACTTGGTTGGGAAACCATGTTTAAGTAGTCAGACGCCAAAGTCACGGTGTAACCTTAACTCATAAGGGCTTAAATGGACTGATCAACTGGAACATTAATTTTATTCGTTCTTATAACACTCGACACAAGAACAACCTTATTTCTTGCTACCTACTCTTGGCGCCAAGGCGGCGCTTCATATCTCATGCTACTGACGAGTGAAGCAATTTAACTGAGAATGGTATGAATGAGTTCTTGCATTTTAGTGTCTGTATATCGAATTAGGGAAACTTTAAAACTAGTTGTACGATATTTATTTTTATTTTGATACAATTATGTAACTTTATTTTATATGTATATGCGTACTTTATAATCTTTCTCAATTTTTACTGATCCATTCCGATTTTATGTCTACATTATACTGATATTTATGCAGGGCCATATCGAAAACCATATAATGTGACGTGGTCTCCCTGTAAAAGGAACGTATTTATTATTATCATATTAATATTGTAGCAGTAACATAGGGCTAAAGTGTTTGCAATTTCTACAAAATTCGGGTTGAGTGAGTCGATAAATGAATGTCTACTAGTTTTCGTGACTGCTCCCTCCTGTGTGTTGTCTGCCATCTCACTCGCCAGCCGTCATTTCTGAATCGATTATGTCGAGATATTCCTGGTGTGAACTACCGCTGAGCAAAGGAACTGTATGACGACATAGTTGTGTTATGTTTTTAATTCTCCGTGAAAAAATGGTATGAGCAAAATAAATATTACATGCAAGAAGAAATACAGTGCGCATATTTAGTTTTTTGTACGATTTAAACGGATTGTAGCAACGAATCAGTACTGATGTTAACTTCGATTCTTTTTAGGCCAAAGGTTAAGTTAACAATTTAATGTAAAGGTAACATAGACATTGTCTCAAACGTATCGTCGATACTCGCCATTACACTTAGTAAAAGGATTCCTTGTCAAAACAAGTCGTAGTTTTGATAGATACAACTTGACAAAAAAAACGTGATGGAAAGCATTCAGTTTCGGACTTTGTCTCACAAAACTTCCGGCGCCAAGTGTACAGGTTAATCTAGACGAACTGCTGCGCAATTTTCCTGTATTAACACGTCTGTCTTCCTGCATTTGTAGTGGCAAATGCTTTCCATTTTTTGCAAACTACTACATTTACGAAATGATCCGGCGAACAATAAGTCTACTAATAAGTAGATAACAGTGCGAAAGGCATCATCATATTATCGTGGGTTTTTGATAACTGTTTAAATCGCTAGGACAGCTGGTCGATTTATATCTTAAGCAGTCTTTAAAGAGTTAATTGCAGTCATCTTAACATTTTGACAAGCTATTATCACAGAAGGATACAGATTACTCATTAAAATTGACACTATAGACCAACATAGCCTCCCAGCCGTTAAACGGCATGCGTATCATTGTCTCGTTATATATCTTCCATTCTCCTCTGCACGCCTGCTGTGCTCTTTCTAGAGTAACTGAATCTGATGTGAAAGCAATGAGGAAAGTATCAAGTATCTCGGACAAGTCGGCGGTTACAGGTTCCTTCTCTGGTTTCTTAATTATACCTGAAAATTTCGACTACACAAATGTTTGTAATGTTAAGAGAAAGATATTAATTGACGAACACCGTTGATGACCGAAGAACACACAACTTGGTATTTACTTTCAAAGCTCCCGCTTTCCACAAAACGTCCTTTCTGTAAATATGGCAAAACTAAGGTTTAAAAATTACCTTTAGCGCATATGTTGTTTGAGTTCCTTGCATAACCAGGACAACATCTGTAGACGGTGACATGGCCGCCGCTGGGTCTAGGGCACAAATTAAGGAAATAGCTAAACAAATTATCAAATGCACTGCACATTGTTTGAATAGTTAGAACATTCAAGCGTCTACAGCAACTGACCAAAGAAATGCAAAACATTTAAACTACCCCTTCATGGTCAATTTTTCTCACTTTTCAAAATTTCTCCAACTACAGTTATCTGATATATTGCAAGATTTTTTTTTATAAGAACGACTTTACAAGAATAATGAGGTTCAGATTTTCGACAATCTCTTCCCCTCTAAAGTGGAGTCCATCAAGCAATATTAGTGTTCATTACATAAAGGTGCTGTGGATATGTCTCGACATTTCGGTTATGATTAAAATATCATCAGGTCTTTGATCATATAGGAGATTATTCCGTAATTTTATTGGTCCTAGAAACAAGAACACCTTTAAAAAAACTGAGACTGAAGTTGCCACATATTTAAGAACAATGTGCCTCAGCCGAAATATCTGGTTTCTACAAAAAAGCGTGTATTCATTAAAAGACCTTTATATGGTAAGAAGCATATCGCGGCTACTGCATTGCTGTTGCAAATTATTTCTATCGTTTGGCAAAAAGGAAACTATTTGTAAACTTGTAGATCTTTAGGTTTTAATAGAAATCAAGAAACTCGAGATACGAATACCAACAACAGCAACTATTCATGACATTTTTTTTGTACAATATATTACAATGGAACTTCTAGATTTTCAAACGGTCGATCGGTCAAGGTGAAATCAAATGAGTAAAACTGTGTTCGGTCCAATAGTACATTCTCGTTCATTACCTTCGAAGTTTTCATAGTTTGGATGCCAATGTGTTAACTAAAGCGGAGACTTTCTAAACGTCGTTTAAAATGATTGCTTTACGATCCAGTCATTGTAATCAGTTTCGTGTATCCTGCGATAATTCTTGATCGGTTCGTGCAAGACCTACTTTGGTTGGCTTTTTCGTGGGTTTATCTCTTTGCACTAAACTCTCACCTGTTTCATTCGAAAAACTCGATAAAAGTTCTCCATCTTCAATACTAAACGCCTCCTCAACCATCCCCTTGCTATATAATCTGTTTCAATAACCTTAATCTCTGGACAACGCAGAACAGCTTGACGTGACATTTCAATGCAACGTTTGCATCTTTGCATAACCGATTCGCGCCGACAAGCCCCGGGCAACGAATTCAAATTGTTACGGCACATGTGTAGATGATGCTAACCTAAATGCTAATAAGCAGGAAATGTTAGTCTCGTGCGCTAACTCTGCAAGCTTGAAACTAACCCGAGTAAATTGATTCCGAGCAAACTCTTAAGCCTGGTTCACACATGTGAAATAAGCATAGCACAAGCATAAGAAATTTATATAACAAAGGAAAAGACAAAGGAACGCTGATGTCAGCTTGTTCCATCTCGTCGCACACTTGATATTCCTTGGTCTTGTCCTTTGTTATTTAAATTTCTTATGCTTGTGCTTATTCTTATTTCACAAGTGTGAACCAGGCTTTACACCTAGCACTATAACGCTGTTGGTAATAGTATTTTTCACCTTCACTGGGAGTGGCCACAAGTACAGTACCCTTTTTTTATGAGAAGCTTTTTCATAAGAACGTCGAAGCTTAAAAATGCCAGAATTTAAGAATATGCCAACAACACACCTCAGGCTGAGACTAAGAAAGGAACGTCTGTTTCTATAAATTGTTAAAATGGAACGGAGAACTGCTACTAAATATCGTGAGAGAGCAGTGCAGTTTTATATTTGGTTTTGGTAAACAGGCGATCATAGCAACACATTTGGGTGCATATGTGAACTCAGTTAGATGTTGGGAACAGCCTTTGGATATATTTATACAGACACAGTTCCAAAATATATACACTTTTATGAACATTTGAGGCTCAGATCCGAAATTAAAAACGTTCATCCCCAGCCCACGAAACAGACGTTTTTAATAGAATAAAAAGTGTATGCGCACTCTTTGAGCGTTTTGAGTTATAAGCTCTTCTCGGCCCTTGTCCAGTAGCAGTAGAACCGGCCAACTGTGTATGTTGACACAGGAAATCCTGTTCAATTATACATCACGACAGGCCGGCCACAAGTGCTAATTGCTTGTTTTTTAATTTTCCTTTTTCTCATGTTTCTATAAGCTTCAAACGGACTTCTTTCAAAACAAATAGGGCTTGTTCGTAACATTTCTTATAATCACATTTATTTAGCAGTAAGAATTTGTTGATTGTGTCGATAACATGAACATTCTACTTTTTCTATCTAGCATAACTACAAGAAAAGCATACCGAAAACAGAAGAGTTCCCAAAACAATTTACGGTAAATGACAGTCACCAAAGAATAAACAAACATAAAGCATAAATACACTAAAGTACAAAACCAAAATGGGCAAAATTGGTGCCTACCGTTGTCCTAAGCAGGACCAAGGGTTTTGTGCACAGTTTGGATTAACAATAGGCCTTTGGAATGAGCAGAGATTGGGTCTGAAAAATAAAAATAAATTAAAGAGCTTATAAATTATCAGCTTCAGTCAACAAAATTGAAATAAAGTATCTGTTTTTCGTATGGATAGACTAGATTATAAGGGCACGTTCTTTCATGATGAAACATGAGAAGTGTTTGTAACACAGAATCTCAAAAATTGGCAGCTGTTCCAGTAACATTCATATCATTTCAGATTCTGTATTAAAAATGACGGAACTTGCACATCAAATGCTATTATGCCGTAGGCCTGGATCGTGTATCTTTGAAATTTGCTTGGAGTTAAACAGTTAAGGGGAAAAATAATCGATATAAAAGTTTTAACATAGACATAGTACTATACATGCAACTTCGACTTTCTTGATCGAAGGATTTTTTTCTAAGGGTTAGTTAACGACAAAACTCCACGAGTCTTATGTCGCTAACCAACCCCGAGGGCGCACAGTTGTCGCACCCTGATATTGTTTTTAATAATGAAATACAAGAAAAACTGCATTAGATAAAAAAAACCAAAGTACAAATGTGTTCCAATAAAATTTCATTTCATTGTTTTTCAAACAAAAGCAAGGACACTATGTGTTCTACTTAGAAGAGCCGAATGTATTATAGCATTTGCAAGTGTCCTGCACGTAAGATGTAAATACTTACCTGGTCGGAGTTGGTCTTGGTCGTCTGGCTTGTTTTGGTCTTCGAGGACGAAAAAAAGACAAAACGTCGATCAATTGCATTTGCAAAATAACAGCACCCAAAATCAGCCAACGTATTTGCAAATTCCCAAACATTACAAAATATTTTCCAGTTTCGGAATTTAATCTTTCAACTTCTTCGTACGTAATCGCTTTAAGGTTTGGATCACCGTTCAAAGCACCTCGCTTTTATAATCACCGCTACTTTACCCAGCATGCTTTCCGTCCACAAAACAAGCGCTTTCAGAAGGCTATAATCCCGACACCACACCAGTGAATTGTGCCGATTTTTACGAAATGTGACCCGAAGACACAAAAGAGATGTGTCCACGGGCAGCCCAAGCTGCAGTTAGTATTTAGGTTGAAATTTGGGTCGATACTACAAGACTTCATATACATGTACTATCGTTATTGTTGTAAATATGGAGATAAACTTAACTCACATCAAGCTTTGTAGTCGGTACTTAGTGATCTACTCCGTTCGAAGGGGGACACAACTCGCTTAAAATTGCCCCAAATCAACCACTGACTACACAGAAAAGACACGTCCATGGTGGACTTGAGTAAGTTAACGTCAATCCATATTTCCATGTTGACAGTAATATTCTAGCATTTCCAGAAAACGAAAGACTTCCCATATAACTAAAGTCTTATATTATCAACTCATTCTGCCAAAATACAGTCAGCTGGGGTTGCCTATGATGTGTCACGCCGTATATCTTTGTGTCCACACCAGGGGATGACATTTGACTTGAAGCGTGCTGAAGTGGGGTGTTTAACTTTAACGTTATTTGACGCAAATCGCTCTCATCAAGCAACTTTGACCTCAAAGCTTGCAAAACAAACAACGCGGCAACGTCTGATATCAAGAAAAATCAAATGCTAAGACCTTTCAACAACTTTACTTTAGAAAAACATTCCTTCCAAAGTAATCTTTGGTGGTCGGACTAACCGGCCTCTTATCCTCATATTACTCGCTTTCCGACTTCCAGTTTTACTAGGCCATTACGATATAAGAGAAAATCATTGGTTTGAACCAGCTGTCAAAAGATAAGATGCTTTAGTAAACCTTAACAACTTGCAGCCAAGGGCTGAATTGCGTTAAGAAGCTATCAAAGTACTGCCAAACTTTTTCGGTTGACGAAAGCCGCACTTAATTTTATTCAGCTGATGTGAATAGTAAGCCAGTAATAGGATCTGGAACGAAGGTACGCTATCGAATCTGAAATTTAAGAACAATCCGTTAATGTGTCGTTGTCTAGAAACTCTGATAAGTTCCTCAAAAAACTAAAATACAAATAATGAAGCACTAAAACGTTTAACCCCTGGAAAGTTCGTAAGCCAACTCGTTCAGGAAAGATATAAATTTTGATAAAGTATTAGGCATATGCTTTTCACCCCACCTGACATTAAAACCATTCTAAGTACGACAGAAGTCGTAATTGTGGCAGTTCCACTTGTTATGGAAAGACACACCCTAATTATTTGTTAGTAATACCGCTTTAGAAACTTCCAGTTTCTATAAGGCTGGCTAAGAAAAAATAACAACAAATTAGAAACCTCAGATCCGAAGAAATATTCACACATTAAATAATTACTTTGCATTAGGTCCTGAATGTAAACTTACAGTCAAAGACACGGTTTTGTTTCTCATTCAAAAATTGATATCAGATCGAGATGTATCAGTGCAGTACTTGCTTCAATGACTCTAATTGCGTTAAGCAGTTTTTCTTCTGAATTTGCAAAAATATTTTAATTGTGTTTCAGACTAATGACTGATATTGGTTTAAAGTGTATCAAACTCAAGTTTATCACTTTTGCATTTTTAAGTAGCTACTAGTAAGCTTCTTGGGGCCTACTGTGTACTGATAACCATCACCAAACACAACTGATAAAACGACAAATTAGTGGCAGCTTTCCTGATGAAACATGTTTGTCATGAATTGCAACTAATTAATTGAAAATGACCTTTGGCAAATCTACGAATTATCACGGTTTCCGACGCGGCAGAACGTCCGGCCAGAAAACTAAAACCTAACTGTTAATAAATCCCTGGCACGTAGTTGTTATTGTTGTAATCATTAATGTTGTATTGTTGTTGCTGATGGGGAGATACAGTACAGCATAAAATTTGTGGTCGACGGGACAGTTTCCGGTGGTAATGTAGTAATACTTTAGTTCTCAAAATTACTTTTAACATATACCTTTTTCAAAATTTCTGTTTTGAAATTTACTTTGAAACTTGAAAATTCTCGAACAAAATCGATATGGACAGGTAAATCGCAAAATTGCTGAGCCATCCGGACTAACACACTTGACCACCCGGGTTAGTTATAAGTGGCTCCAACGAAAGAAACTGCTAGATCTCCGTGATCCTTTTTCTTTTCTTTATTTATTTTACCATTATTTTATGTTTATATATGTAAAAAATGTTTAAAATTATAGGCTAAAAATGTTTTTTATAAAAATCTTCTTTTAAATACTAAAACATTTTCGACCGTGCGGTCATCTTCAGTCTTCACATATGTAAAAAAGTTATTAGCATTGTACATCTTTTAATGGCATGTATATACTTGCAACCAGAGCTGGAAACTGTATATTACGAAAAACGTAATTTTATACCGTAAAATCCCACATTAAAGCCCCCTTTATATAAGCCCATCTATCTCCCGGGATAGAAGACCCCCCCCCCCCCCCTTCCCCGTATATAGGCCCATCTAATGTTTCGGGTTATAAGCCCCTTTGTTTCCTTACAAACACAAACTCTTTAATATCGAAAGTTAGAGGCTAAGCGGCAAGTGGAGCTTCGATCAGTAATTTTAATCATACTGTATGTCATGGTATAATTGATTAATTTATTTCTCAGATAGTATCTGCTCGTTCCGAAACATCAAAGATCCGGTCCGGAGTTTATCTCCAACTCAGTCTTTAATCAGATTGCGATTGAGTTTGTGTCATGAAAAGCACTCTATAGGCGTATCCATGGCAACCACTACCGCCAGAAAATTCTAAACGTATCACATGATTTCCCAAAAACTGCTCGCCGATTTTTCTTCAAATTTTGGTAAATTAAATAACGAAGGTAGAAGAATGAAGTTTCGAAAAACTAGAAAATTTTGATACACGGATTTCAATAGATCATAAATATTATGTTTTAAGGTTGTTAAACCCTTAAGATTTTTCCCTTTGTTAGATTTTTCTCAAAATTTGCGTAAATATTTTCTTGCTCATGGCAGCATTTTCAGTGTTGAAAACAGCAAACGTTTATCAAGTAGTATCACAAAGCTTGATGTTCCCTGTAAATTACAAGGATTACATAATTGGCATGGCAATAGTTAGGCATTCAAACAGTACTTTTGCTAAGTCCCCGTCGGTAACGCTGTGAAATATCTTAACAAACCGCGTTGTTCGAAAGCGGGTTAAATTTAACCTAGGAGTAGGCGAAAAATATTAATTAAATTTCTTTATCTGGGAATACAAAATCCGGTCTTTATAAAGCATTGCTTAAACACTCCAAAGAAACCCAGTTAAACAAACCCCAAATGACAACCCAAATCAGTCTATAACAAGGTAAACCCAATCGTGGGTTAAAATTCTAACCCTAGTAACGCATCGTACTCTCCCTTCATGACCAGATGCAATGTTCATGTTGGTTGTGGGTTTCTTAAAACTTGAGCTGTTTGGGTCCGGCCTGAACGCACCCGCAATCATCATCATCATCATCATCATCATCATGATTTATTTGCCATTTCGATATATACATATTTACAGAAAAATAAATAGAATTAATGGAGGCGAGGATTCCCCAAGAACCAATAGGCTTTTAGTGAAGGGAACTCCTCATTAAGTTAGAATTATAATGTAATTAGGTTAAAAAAGTATTGGACACGGGTAT
>JAOEHT020206842.1:0-11150 GCA_025448195.2 Parazoanthus atlanticus | reverse complement strand
TTATTCACGAGCCTTTTCGAAAAAAAATAGCCTTGAAGAAACGCATTTTTTTCTTTTAGCAAGGCTCGATATTTTAGCTCGAAGTTCCTGTACGTTTAACTATACCTCGCACTAAAAAGCATTTGACGCATCAAATTCGCACATCGCACGCCATCGCACACCTCGACTCGGTCAGCCAAGGCGTGTGATCCTTCGCACGTGTACTGTTTTTGTCAGTGACATACTGCACAGAAGACGATTTTGTCGTATCGTCATTTCTTAAGTTTTCGCGCGATCTCACGACAGTACAAAGCCTTGCGACAAAGGCCTGAAATCTCACGATTTATCGAGATAAACCTATAAGTGTCACTTTGAACAAAAAGCATGAAATTCTGGTTGCCAACAGCTTCATTTGCGTTCCTTAAAAGATAAATTTTCAAATGAAATGGCGACTTCCACGCGCACAATTCGCGGCCTTTCTTTGCGAGCATTCAGTGTCGATTTTTGTTTTGAAATGATGCAATTACGTGCCGATACTCGGTCTTCGATGCTCTGTTCAGCTTTTAACTTTATGTTTGCTGTAGTTTAAAGAGACTATTATTTACTGTGGTTCCATGGACGTGCATACTGTTCCGGTGCACAAATGGAATGTCCGGTACAGTTATCAAATCAAATAATGAATATGCTTTGTAAATGCGTGGAAAATGTGTTTCTCAAAAACTAGTTTCCGAAATTGTATCAGTACAAATCGTTCCTTATCATCTGTCAGAATAATTGGAATAGAAAGCGGCTTATCGAGGTTTTATAATCATTATTCAACAGCTGCATGGCCATCAAGATCATCAAGTCTGTAATTTTATAAGTTCGATGGTCAGTAGCTGTCAGTGATACTGGTACTAGCAAGTTGTAAGGCCAAGGAAAAGAAATAAGTTCAGACCCCGTCCAGTCTCGTTGATGCAACCGACCCTTACAATGTAGACGTCTTTGAGAATTTATGACCCTTGGTATACATGTACAAAAGTTAAAAAAACACTGAAGAATGCTTCAAACATAGAGTGTGTCTTGATCACAGGCTGGGAGGACTTATTTTCTACGATGTTTAATTTCGTAATACTTTCTCATGATTGCGCTGGTTCGTATTTAAAAGCATATGTTGCAGTACACAGCGGTTAAAGTTGGTTGCGCTTTGAAATTCGTTGCATGTCGGTATGCATGCCTCATCTTTCTAAACAGCTCTTCTTATCGACATCGAACCTATAAACTAATTTCCTTTTTCCGGTGTGGTTAATCCGCCCTGTCAGGATGTTTCGCAAGTTCTACAGAAGAACTTTTGGTCTTTCCCGCCCGAAACCGAATCAACACGGCAAGTACACTGAATTCAGTGGATTCAGCCGTCTATGAAACGTCTAACATTTGCAAACATCGAATGCTTGTACATTTATGTTTTTAATTGTTTAGCAAAATTAGTTTTGACAAGTTCACAATCGAAGCACTTGCATCTAACAATTTGTAGCTCGTAAAGTGTGTGTGTTCGCGGCCAACCCTAAACTGATTCTTCCGCCGCCACGCACGAATCAGAACTCAGCTTACTTCGGAAAACTGTTCGCAATATTGCAGGGTCACTCAGCTCTAGATCAAACTGCTATGGAAAGATAAATCCTTAGTTTTTGGAAAATTTGCCATTATGTATAACTTTTTAAAACTATCAATAAATGCATGAGCAAACCTCAGTCACGTTCATCACGTTCCAGTTTATATACGAGGTCAACATCTTTATTCTTCGTAGAGATATAGAGTTGACAATTATTTCTATTTATTGTGAAATATAAATTGTAACTAATGCACATTTTTTGACACTAGTAGTATTTGTTTTTCTGTTGACACACCCAATCCTATACAACTACAAATGTTACGAGTCAGATCCCGCACCATGTGAGTGTTCAAGGTTCAAACCTAATCCAACAGCTGCATGTTGATGTATAATCACTTTATGGACTGAAGAATTAAAGTATTTTCGATAAATCTCTATACATGTATATATAACTTTTTGAAATGGTTCTTGTGCTTGATACTCGCCTGCAAAGAGCCAAAGGCTGAGTTAACAGCTGTAACACTTGTGTATCATCGTACCGTCCCAGAATGGTTTTCCCGCGGATTTTGGTTTTTGTCGTTATGAAACTATTTGATTTATTTTTCGATTAACAAGAAACTTGCCACTAAATTGTGTACGCATTTTAAAAAGATCTGCAACTTTTTTTTATTCGAGTAACTTTTATATTTATGCCGTTATGACAAAAACACGTATATACATTGTGTCGTGTGTCACTGTCTATAAGAAAGCGGTTTCAGTGCTCTATAAATATGCTATATTCTATTTTTGCTGCTTTGTTCCATTATATTGTTTCAAATGTATTTTCAAGATTGTTTCTGGCACAATTACGTGTTTTTAAAATAAAACTGAAAGACTGATTCGATCTCATTCGATTGATTTGGTTTGCAGATCTATCTGGAGTTCATCTCAATGGAAGTACCTCATTGCAAATTCATTGCATTGATTTCTTAGTTCCTCCAAATTATCGACTTTAAATTTCCGGCCCATTTTAGTTATTTTCACTGCCGGATCAAAAATAAATTTTGGATCAACAGTATCTCTGTCCGGAGTACTGGGCCAATAAAAAACCCCGTTCTTTTCTGTCAGGAAGTTAATTTGGGCTGCTCCTGTGTTGGTGATGGACGTCACTTGCCCAACGAAGTAGTCACTGCTGCTCCCACTCCCAGTCACTTCATAAACCACAGCAACCCACTTGTCAACCGCCAGTTTTGAAATATCATAGTCCTACGGATTGTAAAAAATCCCAGTGCACTCAACTCAGTTTTTCTGAGGACTATTCTTATAACTTTATTGTGCCGGGTTTCCATATGTACCTTCATGTATTCATCCATAAAACTGATATGACAAAATTGTAAGATTTGTAACTTGAAGTAGGATACTCATAAATGAATTGTTATTAATAAATGGACTGACACTGTGGATTAGCATTCAACAATAGTTGTATTGAGACTAACCCATTTATCCTGAAACAACTTTGCTTCCAAAGTCTGTATGTCTGGGGGAAAAAACAGATATTCAGTATATATATATATAGTTGTTAATGATTTTAAAATTTTATGTTCAAAAGTGTAAACTGTGCTCAAAGTCTTGAGTATTTTCCAGATAAATAACTTGAATACCTTTATTGGAAGACGCCTTTTTTACCTGTATAAAATAACAAACAAAATGTACACATATGTAAAGTTAGACAATATAACCAAAGATGACGGAAACGTGCTTAAAAGTATAATAAATGCTACTTGCGTTCATAACATTAAAAATAACGGACTGAGCACAACGCCATGCACTGCACTCTGCTTGAAAAACGTCTCAATACTTTCATGTAAAATCTGACATCAAAACTGTGACTTACCCTTTTTCCTCTGTTAACTGTTGCGCTTGCCCTTTGTTTTGTATTCTCCTGTAACCAACCGGATCAAGCAAAGGTTATTAAAAGAGACATGAACCCACGCATTGAACACTATCATTTTGCATAACTATGTAAAACGTTCAGAAAAAACTATTAATTTTTTTTTTGAAATTCTTTTTATATACAGTTACCTCTGATTGCCTTTTGGATTGCTTTGACATCCTGTTTCTGATTTTTTTTGCATCTTTTCTTGCCCTTACCGTCTTTGTTATGATTTCTGGCCCATTTTGCTAAAAAGCAACAACAAAAATTTGATTATATTCAGGTCAGGTATTAAAGTGGTGTTTCATGCAGATGCGAAGTCCCCCTGAACAATACTACAGTGTAGATGTTTCCTAAAACGCCGTTTATGAAACTTTGGGACTTGCTATATTCAGTGATCACAGTATATACTGGTGTATCTATAGGATAGACTAGAATTTATAGTTACTTAAAATTTTACTGAAAGGATTTGCGTTGAAAGTGACACATTGCGGTTTAGGATATGGGAATACCTTTTTCGTGCTGGAGTCACTGTCAGAATCACTTTCCTCCTCTTCAACTTCGTCACTGCTACTGTCAATCTGTAAAGATTATAAAGATTAAAGATATCATAATGGATAAAATATTTACTTTTATTAAGTGGCCTCGTAGTTTCTCTTCTGGACAACAGGTATAACTAAGAAAGTCCTATTGAATGGTATCAGTTAGCAGTTTTTTTTCATTTTTGAAATTTTTTAACAGTCAGTGTTATTTTCTACGCATGTTATTTTTCATTTGACATTAGCTTCAAATTCTTGCTAGGTAAATAGAATTTTTAAAGAAAAGATGAAAAACTAACCGTCACGTTTTGCTTGTGCTTCGTGGGCAATCCCTTTTTCACCGTTCTAGAACTGCTGGCCTGCATGTTGATGTGAAATTGTTATGATTATTTGCTCAGGACCAAAATTCACACGAGAAAATTAATCAGTTTGTATATAATACTAGGCAATCAAAAAAAGTCATCCAAAAAAAGATAATTGGACATGTGATAGATTCCCCATGCAGTTGTGCACCTTCGGATTTTTATCAGTATCGGATTGTTCACTCGAACCAGTCTGGACAACGCTGCTGCTTGATGCGTCACTTTCTCCTTCTGAACTGCTCGACTCCTGTGATGGCTGAAGAAAAGATGAAAAGGTTTGTATTAGTCAGTATTACTGACAGAACTACATGTCAGTCTTCTTCACTGAATACATCTCCTTTTGCTCTTATCCCAATACATAATAGTCAAATGAGTGTCCATGCAGTTATTGCAAGAACTATATTATGCCTGAAGAACCGCAAACAATATAGAAAAATTGCTCAACAGAGAGTTCCGATTGCTGAGTACGGAAATGTAATGGAAACACGAGGAGCTGCACCGCCACACTTACAGTTTCTCTCCTTCGTTTTTTTCCTTCTCTTCCGGGAATTGAATCATGCTCCTATATGACGATAAATGCAGTTAAAGAGTTAGTCCACTATTAACAGGCTGCGGAAATTACTTGTCACACTGAGTGATGAACCGCCACGATGCTTAACTACACTCCAAAAAATGAATGGTTAAAATAACCATTTTTCAGTTATTTTATGGTTTAGAAAGGCTCATATATACAATAACATACTGGTTAATTTAACCAGCCATTTTTTTGGCAAAAGTGACTATTCTTTTTGGTCATGCAGGGTAATATTTTGGCCAACTAAAAATAAAATGGTTAAAACATCCACTGATAGCGATGAGATAACCATTAAAAAATGATTATTCTGACCATTCATTTTGTAGAGTGTAATCTTATCTGTTCAAGTTTAACTTGGAAGTTTTGTTATTATACCTTCAGCGGTGATCGGTCGCGGTCTCGGTTTGAATTTTCGCCACCATGTTCACCAAAATCAGACCAGCTTGTAAAGCTTTCATTTAGCTGATTGTTCTCGTCCATTAGGTTGTTTCGATCCCTTATATACTGATCAAACTCCTGTACAATGACGAAAAGAGGTATATCATGATACGCTGCTTAGTGATCAAAATAAGATGCACATAGCCACCGAATGTATGAAGAAAAAGCTGACCGAAAATAGGTTGAAACTTCTTTGTACAAATAGACGGACGAAATTAAATAGTGTTGATGCCCATTCCAGAGCTACTATAGTGCAAATAGAAAGCCACTGATCAATGATAGTAACAAATCTTTTAATACATTTGTTTCTTACGTCCTTTTTTTCTTGTTCTAGTCTCCGTATCTTTTCCTCTAAAGTCTTTATCCTTTCCCTTTCTTTGTCACGATCCTCAATAACCTAGAAAACAAAATATTGCAAGAAAGACGGAAAACAACAATAGCATACATTGTAGGTAATAACATTTGCTTATTTAAGTTAGCCGCATAGAATGGTAAAAGAGAAGTAGTATGTATAGTCATTCAGTACCTGGTCAAGCTTCACTCGAAGATCGATGTTCTTGCTTCTCAAGCGCTCTATTTCATCGGTCAGCTGCAAGTTTAAGCCAACATAGTAATTAAGTTCATAGTGCCTTTTAATGTTTTAAATATGTATTTTTATACAACTCATTTTTAACATTTTTAAAATTATCTTGTTTGTACATTTGATTTAAAGTTACTGCAGTCAGTACTACCAACCTCTTTTCTTGATATTCCAGCCTCTTCATCAGTTTTTTCCCTTCCTCCTTTTCGCTGTTTTGGGGGAGAAGAAATCTTGTAAATTGAATTTTTAACAGTTTTGTTCTTTTAACACTCATTCTCAACCAAATTGTGAATTTAACATACCCGCTGTTTTTTCAGCTGTTCAAAAGATTGTCGTCCGCTCAGTAAGTCTTGAAGCAACGTATACTGTTGTTCCTCTGTTTTTTTGTAGAGGTCCAAGAAGTCGCTTTGGCTTACTTTCGCTCCTCCACGGGCAGCAAGTTGCAGTACCGTTTCAAAGCATCTTTTCGATAGTTTGGCAACCATAATATAGTGGACCATGGAATGCTGTAACAATTAAAGCACCCTGTGAGCAGAGGTTATATCAACTTGCTCGTTATGCTGTTTTATATATATTGAAATTATTTTACTTCTTGAACTTCGATTCATTGAATTATTGTATTTTGACCTTAGAGTGATTAAACTCTCTAGTACTCATCACATTTTGTCAGTCTTGTTCTATCGTGTCATACAAAAGACCAACTGTGTAATTGTTATCGTCTTATAAAATTGTTACTAACCTAATGTTATTGTTTTATGGTAGGCCATAACATTAACTAGAATATCTAAAGCCAGACTATACATTTAACTATGTAATTAATGTTTGGTGGGAAACAAATCCTTCGAGTTATAAAAATCTTTGATGCAATAAGGATTGAACGTATGCTTATTATGCAGACAAAAACTGCAAATAAAAAATATTAGTTCACTTCTTATTGCAAATTTAATGCAATAGCATTAGCATGCAGGGGCACTTACTGGTTTCCAATGGTTTATCACCGATTTTCGCCAGGCTGTATAAACGCTGCCCTCTGGAGGTTCCTCGCAGTCTTCTAATCCAGCCCGGTCAAACAACTGTTTTCGGATTGTCCTTACAGTCTCCAGGAAGTCCGGCGGTCCATTTCTGGTTGTTTCAGGAGCTGCTGATAACTTCGGGGCTATCGGTCGATTACGTATATGACCAGGGCTAGCTTGGTCGTGTGTGAAATTAGTTGGCATGTTTGTTGGCATATAACCGGGCAGTAGACCGTATGGGTAGTGCGCAAAGGGAGAATACATTGGCGGCGCATAGTGCGGCATAGCCTGCATAGGTTGTGGCGATTGAAAATGTTGTTGCGGAGCTATTTGACTGAAGTGTGGTACCGGTTCTGTAGGCCGAGGCTGATGCTGACTTGAGCTTGGGTAAGATGTGAAACCATAGTTGCTACCGTTTGTCGCTGTTGAACCTGTTGGGTTATCTTGGCCCGCATTAGTCGCCAAGGCTGGTGGAGTCGGTGCTGTGGATGACGTGTGCTCGAAATCACCACGTGTCTCTTCATCGAACGAAAACTGGTTCATGTTGTTCCAAAATTAAAAATTTACTGACCACAATACTTTGGTGATAATAAAACAAGCAGAAAATTATTTTAGTTGCGAAAGGCAATCAGTTGATTTGTGCTTGGCTTTTTATAGTTCGAAGACGATGTTGGCCTATTATAGACGTATAAATGTGCGTGGAACTTTGTCACGAACAATAAACTACATGTAATTCTTGTCAACTAGATTGACACTTGCGATGGAAAGCGCGATTGTTGTCATGCGTCATCAGGTGCTGACAGACAAATGCAATGGAAAGAAAGCTACTTTGGATACGCTACTTTTCTGACAATGCTTGTGTACTGTGTAGTTGGCTTTGCAGGTGCTAATGTAATTGAACAGAACACAGGCGGAAATCATATTGTATTTCGTTATCTTGAAACTGAAAAATGAAACGCAAAACTGCAATCATTCTTGCATTGTCGAAATGTGGCTCAACCATTCCGATGACATAACAGAAACTGGGCGAACCTCTCAACTTTTTGGCGTTGCAGCGAAGCAGTGTCAACACAACACTCACTAAAAAGCAGAAACAATTGACACTATAAATACAGAATTAATAACTTTTTAGAGCGACATTGTTTTCGTCTTTACATAAATTGTTATCTTCCGTTATCTGTATATATAATCGGAACTGGACAAGTATTAAAACCGCAAAAAATAAAAATTTTGAGCGCGAAGCACCTCCGACAAATTTTGTTTAGAGAGTTTAGATGAAAATAAGTACAGCACAAACGTCGACAACTGATTTCCGCGCTTATTAAGAAACTTGTACCGTAAACTATCAATCGTAACTCAAGCAGTGCATAATTGATGGCTGTTTTCAGCAAATAGAACTGCTCAACGCAAAAAGATATGATTGGTTAAGTAGCTTGGCGCCTAAATTTGAGCGGGAGTTACAGAAACATAAAATATGCAACACCGACAAGTGGTATGTTTATCTGCAAGTATTTTTTGAGTAAAGAAGGCGCTGCTGTCAGAGCAGCATGTTTCCCATTTTCGCACTCACGGCTTCGGCCTTTTTGGCTCCGCTTTTAATTCGTTTTAATACAATACCCTTGTTTAGTGGTATTTATGACATCGAAAACAGGACAAATGTTTGGTACCATTTCATAACAACTCGACTGCAAGCAAGAGGGTGCTTTGAAAACCTTGGCGGTGGCGCAGGAGAAAGTCATGGTGATGACAATGATGGCCGTCCACAGGATTTCAGGCGAGGTGGCTGGAGACTTGCCCCTTCTGTGGATTACGACAGTCTTCTCTTCTATGACCTAACACCTCATTTACCTGATTCAAGCCAAATACGAATTTACTCTAAAAAGCTGTATGAAGATGAAGCCCTGGTAGGTGCCTGGACTACAATTATGGCAAGGGAAGCTAACGTGGCTTTTGCATGCGAGGTATAGTCTTATCAGATGAAGTTGTATTATTTAGTATTTACCTTTGTTCCTTTTCACAATTACGTTTTGCAAGCATAGAAAAATTACTCTTTCTATCTCTCTTTCTTTCTTTCTCTTTTGGGATTATGATACGTTTGAATGTGATCAGTGCCCTGGGGCATGCAACTGTAAGAGTTGTGCTCAACCAAAACTCGAGGCCGGCCTTTTGCGAGTCTACCTCAGACATCCAACCAATCAAAGACTTATTCCGATAACCGTGCAGAAGACACATGTAAGACAGGATGAGTATCTCCTTGGATTAATTGGTCGCGTTTTGGGTATGAACGTATTGGGATGGCAACTTCTAGTTGATATGCAACAGGTAAGTGAAGCATGAAAAATTGGCAGTTTCATTATTACCGAATTTTGGACGGTCATAACCTTTTTCATGTAAAGCGCACTAGTTTGTAGACATTCACACTGCAGTACAGTACAGTACAGCTACAATCAGTGATGCAATATTTAGATTACTGCAACGTTTACGCGATTGCTACCAAACTAGTTTAACTTTTTACTAATACTAACACTCTTCTCGTTTGTAGTTTGGGGCCACGAAATGTCATGACTCCCCTTTTTTGAAGTTCCGATAAAAAAATCGTGATCCTCATGAAATGCCCCAACCCACGCTCCCCTCCCCCTTCCCCCGAAAGAAGATGAGATACGTTCATCATCATTTACTGATACTACACTATTGCACATGTGCAACATAAACTCATTTGTTTGGTTTATAATGGTTAATAAATATTTCTCAGCTTCGTTTACATTAACTTAGTGCTGGGTATTAAACGTGCTTTATTTATTTATTTATTTATTTATTTATTTATTTATTTATTTATAAATATTTATTTATTCGTTTATTTATTTATACACGATTTAATAATTAAAGCCATCTAGCTTGTGGGCCCGTCATATTAAAAATAGTATATAACAATAATTAATAATGCTAAATTAGTAACACTTATATTGCATATGCACATTACATGGATGTTAACCTAAATACTTATTCTGAATAAACTTACCTGCAATAAACTAATTAATTATTATGTGTGAAAGTTGAAAATGTGTGTCTTGAGAGCTGCCTTGAATTATTGAAGGTTGGTAATCTTACATATCAAACCACAATACTTATTCTGAATAAACTTACCTGCAATAAACTCACTAATTATTATGTGTGAAAGTTGATTTTAAAAATGTGTGTCTTGAGAGCTGCCTTGAATTATTGAAGGTTGGTAATCTTACATTTCAAACCACAATCTTAATTTGAAAAAAATAATAAAATAATGCAACTTCTTCATTGTGTATTATTTTTAGTTATACCCCACACTCAATTTTTTCTTTTCTTGTTTCAGTATTTTACCATTTAATTTTCTTTTATACAAATATTACTTTTCCCTACAAAATTAATGTCTATGGTATAAAGTTTCAACAATATTTTATTAAAAAGCTCAGTCTAACTAACAAAGAGTGTGCTTTAATTTTACTGAGGGCAAATATAGTTATTATTATTATTAATACTATTATTATTATTAATATTATATAATAATATTATTATTATTATCAAACAATGACTTTACCTGTCAGTGAAGCAGATGTTGCAACCTTTCTTCCCTTGAAGAAAGGCAGGACTTGAATGGTGAGAGAGTTCTTTGCTTCATATTCTACATCCCCATTGGTCGGCTCTGAGGACAGGCATGGCAACACCACAGCCAGTTGTGATGAGGTACCGACATTCAGAACTAAATTCAATTAACACACATTGTTAGTTTTTTTCAAAAACATACAACATACCATATATACTCATGTATAAATCGATCCCCTGTATAAGTCGAACCCACTCTTAAGCCAAAGTTGATGCTTATTCCAAATATTGTTTTGGTGATGACCGAGTGACCAGCCCAAGATTATGACAGATTAAGGTTACTGTACACCTTGAGTGGTGTTTTTAATAGTTATCAGTCCGTAGCTCCGTTAATATGCGCTGGATACCCATAAACCTATATTTCACTGGAAAGCATATAAAATTCTCTAAATGACTAAGTAACTCATTTTCGCAAAATCAATTTTGCAAGTGAAATTCATTGCACTGTTTCCGACCAAACAGTTTCCCTTCTTGAAGTTCTAAGTCTGTCAGATTTCACTTTCTAAAATTATCAATTGTCACC
>JAOEHT020206764.1:0-11150 GCA_025448195.2 Parazoanthus atlanticus | reverse complement strand
GTGTCCACCATTTTGTTTGTTGCTCTCTTCAGTGTCTTGTGGCAAACCAAGATAATTGTTTTTATAGTGTAAGTGCTAAAAGTTGCATTCATGTAAATAGCCACTAAAACATGGCGAGAGTTGTAGGTAAAATGT
Organism: Parazoanthus atlanticus; assembly: GCA_025448195.2. Taxonomy (NCBI): domain Eukaryota; kingdom Metazoa; phylum Cnidaria; class Anthozoa; order Zoantharia; family Parazoanthidae; genus Parazoanthus; species Parazoanthus atlanticus. Next base: position 11,015 of record JAOEHT020206764.1, on the reverse strand, counting down.
GTACCATGTAAATTGTCTTTAACATAAGTCCTCCCAGATATAAGCCCCATCCCTCCCCCATTTATAATCCCACCCAAAACCCTTAATGGGCATATATGAGCCCAGGGCTTTAATGTGGGATTTTATAGTAGCTGTATACATCTGACCTGGACAGCAGAAGTATCTTTTTAACCCTTTGATTTCCAACAGTTTTATAAACATTCTTCTCCTTACAGTGTCAGTGTAAAATAAGTTGTGAGAATAGGGGAATTGATCACCATTCCAAACTCTCTAGAATTAAATGCAAAATTCTCTAAACTACTTATTTTAAAATATTAAATAATGATAATACTACTATGAATAATAGTAAAATAATAATAATAATAATAATAACAGTAAAAAAACAATAAAAATAATTTAATAATAGAATAATTGTATAACGCCATTTTCCCAAGGTTCAGTGGTACTTTACATGGAAATACACAATTACAAAATGTACAAGAGATAAATATAAGTTCTTTGAAAGCACACTAAAAGAATTTATTAAAAATAAGTTTCACTGTTTATGGGAACGTATGGAGTCAAGTAAAATAATTCAGCAGTTTGTCATTTGACACTGGTGAACGCTTTCACCAGTAAGAACTATTTGATTTATAATCATTGATAAGAAACCAAAGAACAATAGAGTAGCGACTGAAGAACCTTTGGGGATAAAGTTAAGAAAAAAGAGAGAACTTCCCCTCCCCTACCCCCTCGATTGTTAACACTGCATACTGCCTTTGCCGTTGATGACGCTCATTTTTGCCTGGGGCATTGTATAGATTAGGCAGTGAAGGAGCTTATGATTGAAACTGATAGTTTTGTTTGTTGTTTTTGAAAACCTACAGGAAATATTTTCATTTCCGTTTATTAAAGAGACTCCTGATATGTGTCAGAAAAGTTGCTATGTCAAAAGTGAGAGGCGTTGAATGACGCAAGTAACAAAAATAATAGTTTCTATTTTTATTGTGTTCGTTAAGTTGTTTTCCATGTTTCCTTAGGTACGAGAATTGGTGAAGTTTGTTCGTAAGAGAGACAAGCGAGTGAAGGCGTACCTGGAGCGTCAGAAGGAGAGAGATCAAGAAAGACTTTTAGTGGTGGAGAAACAGCGACAGCAAGCCCGGCGAGAACGGGAGAAGATGTTGGACCAATATAAAGAACAAGACTGGGCCAGTATAGCCGGTCTGGAGGAAGGCCTGGAAGAGATGAGCAGGCATTTGGACAGCGAGTTTGGCCGGGACAATGGAGATCTGGGCAGCCAATCAGAGGAGGAGGAGGTGGAGCAGTTTTATTGCGTCGCATGTGATAAATCCTTTAAATCCGACAAAGCGCTTCACAACCACGAGAGGTCGCGAAAACACAAGGAGAACGTGGAAATAATAAAGCAGGAGATGGAGGCACACGACGAGGACGCCAATATCGAGAGGGAATTTTATGATCAAAGTTTTGACGACAGCAGAGATGAGTCATTTGTGAGCGTTGGGGAGTTGGACTTGACAGACTCTTTGGATCTGTACGAGCTTAAGATAAAAACAACAAATCGCCATAAAGTGAAAGAAATGCACAGCTCTTGTAGAGGAAGGTCGTTATCTGGGATAGAAGAAGATCTTGGGGGAGTCGAGGTTGGTGAGCTTGCGGAAGAAAACAGTTCACAAAGTGAGGACAGACAAGCCGGGTCCGATATCGATGGTGATAGCTCCAACGAGCTGCCAAGTGCGAAGGAATCACAACAATTAGGAACGAATGATGAACAGTTTGATACGGAGAACAAGAAAGGGAAAAAGCAGAAAAAGAAGAGGAAAGTTTCTCGTCAAGCTCGATTGGATTATAGCAGTGGCGACGAGGAGCAGAAACACTTTGACTCGAAAACGGAAGAGAATCACACGCCGCAGAAAACTGTAAACTCTCCTCTTGAAAATAAAGGACCAGATCTTGAAGAGGAACCGGAACAAGATTCTTATGCGAGTCAGATCTTAGAAACAGCAGGAAATGTATCTGCTGGAGATAGAACGAATGCCAAGCAAAATAGTTCTGAAAGCCGAAAGAAAACGAACAAAGATTTGTCAAATGGAACGAGTAGTAAGGGGTCGGAACAATGGACATGTAACGTGTGTAGGGCGAACTTTCCTTCGCGTAACAAACTTTTTCAGCACGTGAAGAAGCAGGGTCACGCTTTGAGACCCGAGGGGGCTGCGGAGGGGTCGAGCGAGAGAGCTGGCAAAAAGAAAGGCAGGAAGAAAAAGTAAAACCTTCCGTTGATTTAATAATCAGTATTAAACAATAGTTAATTATGACAAACACGTTCGATATTTTGTATTTATGATTAGCGGGTTATTTCGAGAAAGTCTGACGTACATATTGTTTTTGAGAGATTGATGGGTAAGAGGGGCAAATTCGGAGAAATGGATCGTTTCTGTTGACTTGATGGCGAACTGGATGAGTTTTTGCAGAAACCGTGAAGCACTACAAGGAAGAGTGTTGTGTTTGGATGATTGTAATATTTTATGCATGATTGCAGTAGGTCCACTTTCGGAAATAAAACCGCTTACAACAGTTTGAATTGTGATTTATGTTTGGAATGCTGAACAGAAAACCGTCAACCTTTAATACGTCACCAATAATTCGATCGTAATCTTTACCCATTTCTTTGGATCTTGACTCATCTTAAAACTTTGCTTGGGCAAAACGCTTCAGTTATGTTTACAATTCCCACAAGACTGCCAAGGGCAAATATTTAGCGAAATTCAATAAGTGCCTTTGTACCATTGTAATTAACTTCGCAGTATGCAATGAATGACTAACCTGCGGTATTGGTATTATCACTGTTTTTTTTACAAAAATGTGTAAATTCAATTATTTGATTGTAGGCCTGCTTCAACGCCGTGCTACAGTGGAACTATAAATTCAGTCGAATTTAATTGAAGCCGTTAGTTTTCGTCGAAATTGAAATATAGAAATTTGACGAGTTGTGGTTGTCACGGAATAGGAAACATATGTACGATACAAAGTATTTGGACTTTACAGTCGAGTTTTATACCGTCTACAATTAATTTGGACAGAATTTAGTTGGACTGTAGAACGGCGTCTGAAACAGATCTATTTCACGTTGGTGTACCGATGTTGCCAGCGTGTTATCGTTCTGGCATGCCTTTTGTTTTGTGCAGGTGAACAAACAGCGGTGAAGTGTTTTCCCGCGTGTGACGGGCCAAAGCGGATTGCATGCGTTGTTATCAGTCTTGACAACAACACGAGACGGTTTGATTGCAACCGGAAATGTGTGTGGAACAATTTGAGTTAAACATGGACTTAAAAACACGCCACTTGAAAGTTGATTTTAATAAACAAAACAAAAATATTCTTTCAGCTTCGCCACTTTAAGCCGGAATAAAACGAGCATGGGAGTGGATGTGAGTGTTTAGCACTCGCTCTCGTTTGACCGCCAACTCTCATGCGCTCGTATCGACACTCGAGCGCTTTTATCAAACTTTAGAACATGTTTAAAATTTTGATGAGAGTTTCTTTCACACGCTTGCTGAGCGACTCTTGTCAACACTCATGGACTCTCATCCTTGTTTGAGTGCGCATATGAGAGTTGAACAAACTCATCCAAATCTGGTCACTTGAGTCTCGTACAACTCTCATTCTCGTTTGACCCGGACTTTAATTTTACTTGAGTTCGATCTTGTACCAAATGTTTTGTTGCTGAACGAACTCGCACGTGCACGATTCCAATTCTGCTGGAAAATAGATCAATTCGCTGCGGACTTGCGGTCCTGTTAGTCTAAACACTCGGTGAGAGATGTGCCTTGTATATCAAACCTTGCAACGAGAAAATCATTGTGAGACAAGTTGCGGCAGCGATTTCGGAAAATGGAACGTGTTTCTTACATGTAGTCTACAGCGATTACGACAACAAGGCTCACAATGACTTTGTCAATCGATAAATTCACTTAGCACAATTTGCCTCGCACCCACTTTGTGTCCTCTGCAAGAAATAATTGGAACGTGTCCAAAATTTAAAGCCCAATTACACGTTTGAAAAAAAATTGAACGATTCGAACTAAAAAGTACTACTGGTCTCGGAAAATACTAATTTGGCCGTTTACATGCAGGAGAGGAGAAGCGACTCGGAAAACGTTAAAAATTGTGCCACTTTTTTAGAGTCCGAAACTGTTTGAGCCCGCGTTTGATTGTGTATACGATGCATATGTTTAGGGAGATCAAAATTTGTACCCTCGATAGGGACGCATTTGCCGCTCACAAGACCCACTTTCAAGGGGAAAGTCCTGGGATCGAGGTTGGACATAGCAGGCACGCGGTGGATAACCTCATCCCCAACCACCACCACCCTTCTTTACTCCTCTGTAACTATGCTGTACTTATATTGTACCTATGTTGTACCTCTACTGTACTTATACTGTATACCTATATATTTCAGTGACCGCTGACACGCCACCTGCAACGCAGGCTACAGAAAAGAAGCCGCTGGCGTGAAACATGATTACATGACTGTTGTTTTATTTAAGAAATACAATCTGCTTGAAAAAATATTAGTCAACAGTTTAGAGAAGTATTTGTTTGGATTACGGAACTGTAGATGGGACCTGCTTTCTTGTGGAACACAGTGAATATTTATTTGAGGTCGAACCACAAGGCAAATTGGACATTTGCATGATGGCGTCGTAAACTACAACGACTGCCAGAATGATTTAGTTACCCACTAGCACTTTCTTTTACAAGATAATTAGTGCCAGTTGTTCTACTTTTTTATTTATTTTTATTTATTTAATCGCTTTAATTATACAAATTAAAAACATATAAGTTGTATAATTTGGTAAGGTTTATACAAATTTTAGAAAATCCTTATAAAAATAAACCTCCCTTACAATATCTGCCTATAATAAAAAACGATTAAAATACAAGTAAAAGTCTAAGATATAACATAATTCTATATGACCCTCCATACTATCCTCCGATGAGGGAAAAAATTGAATAAGAAGGAAAATGTTTTGGTAATTGAAGTCAATTGACACCATCATGCAAATTTCCTATAGACCTTTTGTTAAAAAATACAAATTATTCTGTTTTTATTCGTTATTGCTTGGTGCCAGCTATCGTAAGCGCTCAGGCGTAGCTATAAACGCTAGCCTTGCAATTTAAAAAATTAAACTCTAAATATCGTAACTACAGTACCAGGGTATCCGTATTCACAGTGGGGACTCCATTTTAGTTCAGAGACTGTTCCGTTCTGTCGCTCACCGGAGTAGTTAAAAACATTCGGCCGTTTAAATTAATAGAATTCGAATCAACCTGAACCACAATGGTGGAATTGATAGCAGCTGCAGCCATGGAGATGTCAAAGAACATTCAGTCTATCTTATCGTCAGAGTTTTTTGACCCAGACGTGATAAGGGAACGAAAAATAAACCTCTGTCAGGCATACAGCTTGCTGTGGCAAGAGAAAGAAACGGGAGAAGTGAGTGGAAGGGTTAGCAGCTTTGAACTTCTCAGCGGAGCTGTCGGAGCAGCCATATTGGATCTTGTGGCCTTGGGAAAGTTGGAACTTGATGTTCAAGCGAAGTCCGTACTTTGTGTTAAATACAATAAAGACTGCCTTAAGGTGAGCTTTGCCAGTGGACACAGAGGATTTCTAAATCTAAATTTAAGTTGGATACTGCATTAAACTCCCATATGTGATATGTAAATACAGGTGCATAGTCAGCGGTCATGGATTAGTCATAATAACGACTGGAGTTGATAATCTTGAAAAATCCAAGTGCGATAAGCCAGTTTTAATAGACTAACTTGAGGTAGTAGGTAGAACTGCGTGAAATTAAGGGTAATGGGTTCCATTCTGGTATGGTTCGTGAGACGAAAGAGGATCTGATCTGCGTTTTCGATGAGTAGTACATCTGAACGCACAAACTGTACAGCAAACATGCTCAGTACATTTCAGTGCCCAGTGAACTTTTGCGGATTTTCGGATATTTTATTTTGTTTATCATCCTGTCAACTTAATTTTTATTTGGTGAAAAAAATGACAACCGGCCTGCCAGAGTTGCTAGTTTGTCACAGTATTCCCATCGTATGGGAACATTAAAAGTTTTACTTGAAAATCAGTTACCCATTCAAAATCATTGTTTTAAAGTCTGTTGACGCTAAATCGTTGCCGATTTTTTTGAGTGCCTTACTAGACATTTATAGCAGACTTTTTCAACAGGTGAAAAACCTTTCGTAAATAAAAAAGAAAAGTCGCTGCAGTAAGTTAAGAACTATATTTTTATTGATGATAAATCTGACAATTTTGCATTTCAAAACTAATTCTACGTATTTTAGAATTGCTTGAATTGAACATAGTAAAGACACTAATGGAGCTTTTGTTACATTTCTTTAACTTTGACCAAATTTAGAATTTAGCAATGAGCTCCACAGTACAAAAAACAGTACAAAAATCTCTTTGTTCTCAAGTTCCTTTTGAACGGATAAAGCCCCAGTTTAAACACGTACTGAACTGAAGCGACAAACTAGAATGAGACATCCCAAAAAATTTGGACACTGGGATAATTTTCTTTCCTTTAATCCGGCAAGCATCGCTTCCTCTTAATGAAAATTCAGATGGCTACATATATGTCTATCTATAGCCTTCGGATAATCGATTGCAGTCCAACCAACTTGCTTCCTCATGATGGCAAATGATGGCTACATATGTCTATTTATAACCTAAAGGTAATCATTTGTAGTCCAACCAACTCGTTTCTTCATGATGGCAATTGAAGGCTATATGTGTCTATCGTAATCAACTGTAGTCCAACCAACTTACTTGCTCATGATAGCAGTTGATGGCTACATATGTCTAAATGCTGCCTTAAGGTGATCGACCCCCGTCCATCCAACTCACTTCCTCATGATGGCAATTGATGACTACATATGTCTATCTATTGCCTTGAAGTAATCGACTGCAGTCCAACAAACTAGAACTTGCCTCCTCATGATGGCAATATATTGCTACTTGTGTCTATTGATGACCTTTAGGTAATCGACTGCAGCCCAACCAACTCACATCCTCATGATGGCAAGTGATGACTACATATGTCTACCTTTTGCCTTAAGGTAATCAACTGCAGTCCAGCAAACTTGCTTCTTCGTGATGGCAATTGATGACTACATATGTTTATCTATTGCCTTCGGATAATCGACTGCAGTCCAACCAACTCGCCTCCTCATGATAGCAGTTGATAGCTATATATGTCTATTCTGACCTTTAGGTAATCGACTGCAGGCCAACCAACTCGCCTCCTCGTGATAGCAGTTGATAGCTATATATGTCTATCTCTGACCTAGGTAATCGACTACAGGCCAACCAATTCGTTCTTGGATGTAGCCTTGTTCAACAAGCTGGTGAAACGTCACACGGAGAAACCAAACGACCCACTGCAGCTGCAAGACGTCATAATGGGCGCAATGTTCAAATCGAAAAGCGAAGAGTCGTGTGTGACAGCTGCCCTAGTCAGCCTTGTGGAAATTGGAATCCTTAGCCGGGAGAAGAAAACCATAGGATACAGATTTCCAACCCTCAACCCAGGTGGATAAACCAGCTCTTAAATTACTTGTTGTCTTTCCTTACCTCATTCATCTTGCCTGGTTCTCTTTAACCTTTTACTCCAAAAAATGACACATGATGTGTTTGTTGAATTCTTATTACACTTTTTTTTTATTAAGAACAAACTTAATAAGAACAGTGAGGCTCAGATCGCCTGAAAAATAAGAACAAAATAAGAACAAACTGAGGATAAAAAAAAATTTCATTCAAAATTTGTATGAGTTTAATTTAAGAACAAGAAGAAAAAACACAGTCAATAAGAACAAAATAAGAACATTTTGAGCCTGAAATTTTCAAAAAACTAAGAACATTGAGCCTGAGCAAAATTTTACTGGTTCTTAATAAAAAAAAAGTGTACTTGTTTGCACTTGTTTCCAAACATTTCCTATATGAATAAGTTGGGAGACCTTTGAACGTATATCTTTAGGAATTTAGAGCAGACGATCAGTTCCTTTATTCTCACATCCAATCAACATATTTTATATTGATACTATAAGGAGAATACTGATGTTGATAAAGTTAATGGGAGGTACTGAGGATTAAAGCCTTGGCCAAACGAACTCGCAAGTTGATCAATGTTCATTACGTGCGTTCCAACTTGCGCTTGTTTTGAACACCGACTTGAATGGACTTGGATCAAGTTTAACGAGCTACGATTTGGACGCAATAAACGCAAGTTGCTATAATTTTATTAAGTTGCAAACAAATTAGCAAATACAATCACTTAACTCTGAAAACGGCAGAAAAAGGGGCGCAAAACAGTGAAGAATTGGGACGTAGGTGCACCACAACCTAAAATGGCGGAAAGGGGGAAGCACACGCGCACATTAACCAAAAAAGGGCAGGAAAAGGGGACGTGCGTGCACCGCAACCTATAAATGGCGGGAAAATTGGGCGCACGAGACATGTCGGAATAACGACTGCGCATGCGTACGAGGTAGTAAGAAAAAAAAGCTGGCCAAATTCCAAGATGGCGTCTTGAAATCCAATTTTTAGAGCAAAAGTATGAAGTGTGTATCTTTTTTCGACCAAAGAATAAGGCGATTGACCTTTCACAGTGGACGAAGAAAAGCAAGATAAGCAAACCTGGTGTGATAAAACCCTTAACTTTTGTATACTTTTCTTGCTTTTTGCAAGTTTGTGAGCTTGGTTGGCGTTTTTGCGTCATGTCACCTGAGGTATGATCTTAGCATGTTCTTAAGTTGTGTTTCAGCTTCAACGTTCTTACAAAATTGATAGCTTACATATCATACATCACATACAACATTACAGTGTTCCAGCCAACGTGAAGATTTACACACTTATTTATTGTAGTAAGGAATTGCAGCAACAATGCAGCCTGAGTTGATATTGTTACTAAAAGTCACTGTAACAAGACTTAGCTGTCCTTCATGAGTTTATTGGGTTCCAAGAAATTCAATGACATTCGAAAAGTATCTTTAATTTAAATGGGTTCTTAAGGAAAGTGTAACACAGACAATAACTACTTGTAAACATCAATAGTACCAATCGTAAAGAAGCAGCAATGATTGCGGGACCAGAGGCAACAAGAAAAACGTAAACACTCTCTTTACAATAACCATGAGAGAGATAGATAGATAGATAGATAGATAGATAGATAGATAGATAATCTCCCATCTCTCATGCACCTTTTTGTTCATAAAGTGATAAGTTATCAAACAGCCAGTACACTGCCAATTTTAAACGCATTTACAGCGATTTCAGGAGACCTAAAGTTTCAAATTTTCGGGCACGTCTATCGGCACTTGTTTCAACATCTCCATTTGCAAAGTTGCTCCGCGGGTCTGGGGAGTCACATGCTATCATCCGCTTAGCACTACTGGCAACCGAGGATAGGAGTCAGCTCTATGTGAAGAGCAACTGGCCTGGAAAGGATTAAGCTTAGCAATATGAAAGACGTAATTACGATGCTATTTAAGTTATTTACTACTAAACTCTACCATCTTAGGATAAGTGTGGTCTTTGCTGAACTAAGCATCACTCCAGCGCTGTGTTATTCAGCCATCTCAGGAGATCTTTTGTTAAAATAGCTAGCTGTCACTCCAATGCCGGGTTCTCTAGTAACAAACTTGGTTATCCTTATGACGTCTTTCTTAAAATAGCCAGCTATCACTCTAATGCCGTTTTCACTACAAACAAACTCGATAATTTCTGGGGTTCTTTCTTGAAACAGCTAGCCGTCACTTAAAGACGTGTTCTCTAGTCAAGTCTAGTAACTATTTTTGTCGACTGAATCGTATTCTCGTTTGATCGGATGCGTGAGAGATGAGCAGGTCTCTCGTTCAATCCTAACTCAAACGTAAATTATGAAGAACTAAAATCTTGCAAGACTTAATTAATACTGACATACCCAGTGCTAGACATTGCAAAAAATATGTAATTAGGGAGGAATAGACTAACGAAATCCCACTTACTATTTTCACGCCCGATTTCACACTTCACAATGTGAATACATGACATGAGCCAACAAACACAGCATATTTGAGCAGCGGTGTTCTCATTAACCAAGTTACCTGACTGTTGGGAAGGAACAGGTAGCAGAAGATTCACACTTCTTTTCCTTTCCCCACCCCTCCTCTAACACCTTCCTCTTTCTCACCGCCATCTCCCCCACCCTCATTAAACATACATAAGCCTACATTAACCATCATTCATTATATTCGCTTCATCATTCGCCATATCCGCTTTATTTTTATTATACAACTGCCTGCGGAAGAGCTAGGCTAACTACAAGGATAATTATACACTGCTTTTGTTTTCATATCAATTGAGTGTTGACATTTGCAATGATTTGTAAAAACCATTTCGAAATAAACAAACACTTTACTGGCCATGTCAAATTTTTTTTCGAACAGACAAACACACTTGCAATTTCAATTTTGTCAGTAAGTGCGAACTAACCAGCGGTGTTCTAGGTTGTTTCTTTCAGTTTTTTCTTTGTTTACTTATAAAAACGTCTATTTTTTGAGCTGATGCTGAACGTTCATAATATCTTTCAGTAGCTCAGCCTCAAACTAATGTGTTCTTAATTTCTTTCAGTTCGAAGTTGTTTGAATATGTGTCTGTATATGTTTATAACATCTATAACTTCCATACACGTACCCAATTGTTGTTAAGATGCATTACCCTGTAAGACACCTGAATGAAATTAAGGGCTCCGTTTACATGTTTCACTTAAAATCAATTGATGTGGAATTGCATTGTTTTCCCGCGATATATTTAGTACCAACCATTCCATATTCAAAGCTTATAGAAATAAACGTTCCTTTCTTAATCTCAGCCCGAGGTGTGTTCTTATGCCGTAGAATTCCGAAAGTAACGACCCTCGTTACTTTCGGTTTTAGCAGCCCTTGGATGACGTTACTTTCGGGGGGTC